>JAYESA010000005.1:227412123-227544623 GCA_036927795.1 Iris macrosiphon | reverse complement strand
GGATATATTTTTCAGAGGATCCGGAGGATTGGTGTCCGATGTTTTATGGACCTCAGTCTGTCGATGGTGCAGACAGGGACCCCCTAGTTTAGGAGTAATTTTCGGGTTGGTAGCCGGGATCACTAGGACCTCATTTATTGTATTTATTAGCTTTTGGTACCGGATTTGTCTCCGGTTTTGGATTGAGACCTTGTATTGTATATGATTATGGATATTATTGTATTATTATTATTATTGTGGTAGTTTTTAGTAGTTATTGTTGTTTAGACTCTGTAGTTGTTAGACTTCTGTGTTATCTTATCGTGCTTAGATCATGATTGAGTATTGTGTTATCTTTATCATATTGCTCCTCCGTTTGGAGTTGAGATCTTGATAGGTACTTATATTATTGTGTGAGATTGTTAGCTAGATAGTAGACCTAGACAATGTTCTACCGCCGATGGTGCGGCGTAGGCTGGACGTATCCACGACTCATGCCTGATTTTTCGGGTGTGGGTCGTGACACCTTATGGGTCAAATAAATACGAGTATCGAGCACGGATATCATCCTCTCTCTTCCAAGTTGACTCGTCCGGTGAGTGATGCCCCCAAGGAACTCGAACTAACCGAATAGTCTAGTTCTTGAAAATCTTCTCTATCCGGTCCAAAATGGATCATGCCCCCCTTATACGAAAGGTCGGTACCTCTCTCTCTCCGGTATATATCGTCGTAACTGAGATACATAAAATTTTTTATGTATCCCGCGAAGCAACGGTGGAAGAATAAGGCGATATGAAACATCTCCCACTCACTCGAGGATATCGAACGATCCAATATACCTTGGACTAAGCTTTCTTCGCACACCAAATCTGACGACTCCCCGGGTAAGAAAAATCTTAAGGAATACATGATTGCCAACCGAGAACTCAAGAGGTCATCGATATAAATTGGCCCAATGACACTGACGATCTTGGGCCACCTTAAGATGCTTTCGAATTTATTTGACTACCTCAACTGTCTGAGCTACCATTTTGGGACCAAGCAATTACCTCTCGCCAATGTCATCCTAAGCTACAGGGGATCTATACTTCCTGCCATACAGTGCCTCGATGGGTGCCATCTGGATACTTGTTTGGAAACTATTATTGTAGGAGATTTTAACCAAGTAAAAATAATCCTCCTACGAACCACCAAAGCCAAGAGAACATGATCAAATCGTATCTTCTAGAGTCTGGATGGTATGCTCTGACTGACCATCTATCTGGGGATGATAAGATGTACTGAACTTCAGACGGGCACCCAGACCCTGTTGTAGACTATGCAAAAAGTGTGATATGAATTTGAATCACTATTTGATACGATATTGACTGGTACTCTATAAAATCTGATAACCTGACTCATGTACATCGGAGCCAACTGCTCTGTAGGCTGTCCCACTCTTAAGGAAAAAAAGTGAGCAACCTTTGTGAGTCGATCTACTATTACCCAATTATATTTTTGCCATATGGAGATCTTGGAAAACCGGTCACAAAATCCCTGGTGATATGGTCCCACCTCCACTATGAAATTGGTAAAGATTAAAGAACTCCTTTTGGTCTCTAATGCTCAGCCTTGACTTGTTGACAAATCAAACATCGGGAGATAAATTGTTCTCCCTCTCCATTCTATTCCACCAGAAATGCTGACGAATATCTCTGTAAATCTTCTTTCCTTCTGGATGAACAAAATATTGAGAACTGTGGGCTTATGACATGATCTCTTGACAAATATCTCCATTTGGTACACAAAGACAATTACCAAATCAGAGAGTTTTGTCACTGTGAATGCTTAGTTTGGGTCTATGTCCTGTCTCATACTCTGCCCTGAGTCGTTGAAGCTTGACATCCGTAGACTTTGCTGCTCTGATCCTATCCACTATACTGGATTGAAATTACAGAACGACCATCAATACTTTGTTGCCAAGCAACACTACTTCTATGTCTATTTCCTGCAGTTCTTCTAAAATCTCTCGCTCTGCCATGAGAAAATAAGCTCCTACTCTCTGGCTCAAAGCATCTGCCATGACATTAACCTTCCATCGATGATACTGAAGGTCATGATCATAGTTCATCATCAACTCTAGCCATCTTCTCTACCTCATATTGAGATCCTTTTGAGTAAAGAAGTACGTTAAACTCTTATGATCAGTATAAATCTCTACTCAATCTCTATATAGATAATACCTCCAAAGTTTGAGTACAAAGACAACTGCTACTAACTCCAAATTATGTGTTGGATAATTCTTTTTATGGCCACGAAGCTTCCGAGATTCATAAGCTATAACCTTACCATGCTCCATAAGAACACCCCTAGTCATTTTTTTAACACATCGCAATATACCGTGAAACCACCTGTCCCATCGGAAAGCATGAAAATTTGTGTCGTAATCAACTTCTGCTTGAGCTTCTTAAAATATGTTTGATATTCATCTGTCCAATCAAAGTTCACATCCTTTCGAGTCAATTGTGTCAAGGGTATATAAATTCTAGCAAAGTCTGACACAAATCTTCGATAATATCCTGTTAGTCCTAGGAAACTACGAACTTCTACAACTGTTCGAGGAACTTGCCATGTCTCAACGGCTTCTATCTTCTGTGGATCCACTTTTACTCCACATTTATCAATAATATGCCCTAAGTATGAAATGTGATCAAGCCATAACTCGTACTTGCTGAACTTGGCATATAACTTATGTTCTCTATGGATTTGAAGAACTGCGTGAAGATACTGGTCGTGCTCTTCTTCACTTCGACTGTAAACCAAGATATCATCGATGAATAATATCACGAACTTGTCCAAGTATGACATAAAAATATGATTCATGAGATCCATAAATACTGTTAGCACATTGATTGCTCCAAAGGGCATTACTGGAAACTCCTAATGTCCATATCTTGATCTGAATATCGTCTTGGGTATATCATGTTCCTTGACTCTGATCTGATGATATTTAGACCGTAGATCAATCTTGGAAAATACTGTTGCTCCACTAAGATGATCAAACAAGTCATTGATCCCAGGCAAGGGATACTTGTTCTTGATGGTTACCGCATTATGGGTACGATAATCTACACACAAATGGGAAGTTCCATCATTCTTCTTCACTAGAAGCATTGGGGATCCCCAAGGTGATTCACTAGAATGAATAAATACCTTAGTTTTTAATTCTTCAATCATTCGGTACAAAACTTCTAAATCTGATGGTGCCATCCTGTAGACTCTCTGACACTGGTATTATTCCTGGAAGTAGATAAATGGTAAACTCTATCACTCTTTTTGGTGGAATACCTGGAAGCTCTTCTGGGAACACATTTGGAAACTCATTGACCACTCTAAAAAATTATACTCCTTTTGCTACTGTCATTCTCATGATTGCTGACAGAGACTCCATATCTCCTCTAGAAAACAAGAATTCCTCCACTCCAGGGATACGAAAGATAACCTTACCAGCATGGCAATCTATCATCGTATATCGGGCACTCAACCAATCCATGCCTAGGATGAGGTCATAATCTCCCATAGAAAACTCTATCAATCTAGCGAAAAAATCTCTCTCGCACACTAAAACTCGATACGAGGTATAAACTCTATCTACTCACATGATACCATTACTAGTAAGTATATTGAGTCTTACTAATAATAATTTGGGTTCTAATCTAACCCGTGTCACAAATTATTCAGACATAAAGGAATGTGATACACCATAATCAAATAATATTGAACCTGAATGAGAGTTGAAGAGAATGGTACCTTCCACCACCTTACCAGAAGCTAGTTGCTCCTCAATGGTGAGTACCAAAGCCTGACCTCGTCATCTCGGTGCTGGTCCACACTGCTGCGGACCTCCTTGCCTTGCTTGTACTTGAGCTTGGGCCTGCGCATACTATTGTGGCCTCTACTGTTGGAATACTTGAGACTGGGTCGGCAAAGGCCTCTGACCTTGGTATTGTTGAACTGGCACTTGAGCCCAATACTGCGGTCCTGTCGTAGCGGATGATGATGAAATAGCTCTGTTTAGGAAAGATTCTACTCTATGGCCTAGTTGTCCATAGGCTAAGCACAACCCTTGTGCTCTACGGCATTCAAATAATACGTGCCCAGCTTTTCACAATGAGAACACCCTGCTGAAGAAGATGTCCTTTGTTGTTGAGTTCTGGTTGGGGCTGTTTGTTGAACTGGGGCTGTCGAAACTGGCCTCCTCGGAGATCCAATGGTTAAAGCCCTAATTGTCGGGGTTGGTGCTGAAGACTGAGTATAAGAACTTTCTGATGTATGGTTCCTCTTTCGTCCTCCAGTCATGTCCACAATTCTCTGGGAGGAATACTCATGCCTCCTTGCTACTCCTAACACAGCATCAAAATTTTAAAACTCATGTTGTTCCACTGCCAATATGATCCCCAGGTGAAGTCCTGGTGGAACCTTCTTTCTCAATCTAATTCGGTTGTCACTAAGGTGGGAGCAAACCGACTAAGTCTGCAAAATTTTGTCGTATAGCCGTCGACAATCCTGTCCATCTGATTCAAGTTATTAAACCTTTGCTGCAAGTCATAACGTGACACCCCATCAAAGTATCAGGTCTGAAACCTTTCATTTAGGACATCCCAAGTGACGGGTACTTCTAGTAAAATCATCTGGATGACCCACCAGTCTTGGGTCAAATCTAACAACTGTGACTGAACTACCAAGACTTGCTCTCTAGTCGAAACTTTGGCTGCCTGTAGAATAGCCTCAGTGTCCTAAAGCCATGTTTCTGATGCAATCGCATCGTCGGTGCCATAAAAATTTGAAGGTTAGAGGTGCTTGAAGTTGCTTTTCGAGTTGTTGGCACGAGGTCCACCTCTTTCCAAAGCCCCTTGTACTGACAGAATGAGTACGTCCTCTCGACGTCCTTAAGATGCCAATAATTCTCGAAAGATACCAATTAGCACACTGTTTTCCCTCCTATTTCAGGTACTGGTTGTACAGAAGATACTGGCTGGATCTGAGGTTCCTCATCTTATATTGTTCTGGACCCGACCCCGGAATACTGAGGCTGAACCACAAGGGTTTACTGGGCATCGAGATATTGTCCTGCTATTGGAGGAACTCGGGCTGGATGATCAGATGGACCAGGAATATTGTTCCTAAAAGATAAAGGACACATGGATCATCAATGGGACGAATAAGATTGATCGATGATCAAAGCAGATGTTGAATTAAGATTTCAGGGATATAAATTTGATACTATAGGAGATCAAGGAGTAGCATGATTGAGACATCTAAAACATAATAGTAAACCCCGTACACCTTTGAATTTTTAGACCTGTATGGACCACCACTTAAACTGTGTCACTCCCCAGAACCAGAATACTGGAGAGTTGGGGGCAGACAAAGCCATATACGTATAGCAGAGTACTCTATACCCCAATATATGGTCACGGCTGCCTAGACATGTGAGGGTTTACTCTATAATCCAACAGTCTTTCTTGGGTCAAGGGGCCTAGGTGTCTCAATCTCAAGCAAGCAATAAGTTTATGAGATGTATGATCATCAACATATATTAGTAAAACGTCCCAAACTATACATACACAGATAATCATGAAGCTAGTATCAAAAATAAAGAACTACCAAGAGTATAATATTATATGATCAGCTCTAGCTATAGTCTAGAATATGCTTTACAAGTAGGCCCGCAGGCTAGAATATCAAGTCACAAAATATAAGCTAAACATGTGCTAGGTGGCTAAACGCCTCAAAAAGATAATGTACAGATTAAGTGGGTAAGGTAGAAGAAACCTATTAATGTCCTCAGGTGCTTCTCGTGTTCACCATTTTGAGACGGAAAGTATGAAAGATCCTGCGGTCCTGCTCCAAAATTTGGCCATACAAAATCAGTGGGTTCAGACCCCAAAATAACAAGTACCACAAGGAAGCCAAACTTATGAACTAAAACCAGCATGCAGACAAATCAGTAAGAAATAGCATAAGGAACAGTCAAATAAGTGCAACGGGTAAGATAAAAGTTAAACAGTTCAGGAGTAATTAAACAAGGACATCTGCAATCAGTACTCCGGTTACAATTTTTTGATCAACTGTTAATAAAATCAGGACAGGACTAGACTAGACTAGAAATTAAGCGATCACGGCCAATCATGCCCTACGGCTTGCTATCATTAGCTAACTAGGGTTATCACGTCCTAGTTACTAACACATGTAGTTTAAGATTTCTTACAGCCACATGCCCTGTAGACTATCCAGGTTATCCAAACGAATAGGTACATAGTATAGATTTATCAGGTATAATTATTTCTTTTCTTTTTTGGAAGTACAACACTCGACAGTGTGCTGGAAGTATGTCCCTCACGACGGAGAGCTCCAAATCCATCAGGTGTCGCTGGAATACCGGGATTGCATGTAGCCAGAAAATCTTTCTAGATGCTTTATAGATTATTATTCTAGTTATTAGCCAGGACAATTATCAAGGATTTTCGACCATGGTGCTCAAAAATTTGCCTTAGATATGATACAAGATAGTACAGTAACTGGACGAGTATAATCAAAATCAACTATGAAGATATAGCTCATGCAATACAGGTGCTACTAATAGCCTTGATCAGGAAAATACAAGAATTCTCGAGTCAGGAGTGCGTTACGTCGAGCCAGTATCAGGGTTATCAGGATCAGGAGTATTAGGGTTATCAGTACATGATAAGGATTATCAGTATTATTAATTCTATGTCAAGAATGCCATGCTCAAGAACTATCCAGGATTAACAAAAATAACGGGATAAAAGAGACCTAGAGAATCATAAATAGTTAAAAATGTTAAAGTGAATACTGGCATGAAGGCGCATAAAGTAACAATTATGGAATGGCACATAAAATCAGGCATGAATATAACCTACGCGTACAATGGGTCAATACCACCATTGGCGCACAAACGGGTATTGGCGCACAAATAGCCAAAAACAGATTCGGCGCAGAAATCACTAATGCGGGATATTCTGGCGCACTTTAATATAAAAGTACTCCGAGCAAAGATGGCACACAATCAAACTAAAGTGCAGTCAAGGACCTTGGCGCACAATGATAGAAGTGCGCGAGCCAGAGCTTGGCGTATTAGTCTATCATTGGCGTACAAATGAAAGTACCGAAGCTACAACTTTGGCACACATTCACCAAGCATGCCAGTAGTGAGGTTTGGTGCACAAACAAGATCAAGAAGGTCTAATAAAAGATACATCATAAGTTCTAAGACATGATACAGTAGTCGAGATGACTCTGTAGTCGAGAACACAATTATCGATAATGGTCAGAAATCTTTCTTAGTCACTAAGTAATACGATAGGCTATAAAGTGCGCCATCTCTGGAGAATGCCGCATAGTGCATCACACAGTAAAGTGCGCCATTCTTCGGAAGGGACAAAGTGCACCGGTAAAGAAAATTCACCAAAGTGTGCCAATTCTGTAATTTCTGCAAGGTGCGCCAACTTGGCGTTTAAGCTGTGGCATGCATTCTTGATGACTTATAGACCCATTCAAAAGTGCGCCAAGTAGGATTGGCATGCTTTTGAAAGAATTTTTATAGTAAAAAATGTACATAGGAGTAAAAAAGTACGCGCAGAGTAATTAACATATATTGACACACTTTCTAAGAAAATTGTGAAACACACACAAGTGCGCTTACTGGAACTTCGCTTATGCGACAAAGGTGCCCTGCGTACTTTTTGTATGCATTCTTAGGCCGACTTTGCATTCTTCGACTTGCTGTTCTCGGGCTCCAAGAGCAATCCAACCAAAGAAAACAAAAATATTATGGAGACAAGTTTTAAGTGCTACCCAAAAATAAAATCGATCAAATGATTAAAATAAGCTATACTAAGAATCAAAGCAAGATCCAAGGTTGTTCCTTCGGTTGGCAAGATTTACTTGCGTACGGTCAAGTTCTAGTGTAATACCAACACTACCAAGGTCACCCACGGCCAAGGCCAAGCTTGGATGCTACTCTCTGCGGGGGAAGAAATAAAGAAGGAAAGAGAAATGAAAGAAAAGAAAAATGAAGGAAAGAGAATATGATTTCTTATATAGCAAAGGGATTAATTATAGGTTTTTTGATCATAATATATTTCTCTCACCCGGGTTTATCACAGCCATCGACCAAGTAAACCAATGGACCAACGGTCCAATGCATGCAACTAAGAAAAACTTACAAAAATAATGCATGAATGGCATAATGCAAGATGTAAGCAATTAAATAATAAGCAAGCTATACATGTATAATACGTGTATATCAGATAAGTATGCTGAAGATTCTCACTGGGTTCGAGGAGAGTACTATCTCCAAGTTAATCTTGATCACCATCCGAGTGTTGCTCTACATAGATCATGTTGCATGATTTGTTCTTCTAGCTTTTCTGTTTGGATTTAGAAATTAAAGATGTTTCTTCTTGTTCTATATCTGGTAAAAAATCTGGATGTATCCACATGACCTCACTACGCTGAGTGGATAGAGGTACCAACCCTTCGGCTTGAACACGAGCTAGTGGAAGGTTGACAATCCCTATTGTAACTCTTGGTATCGGCACAATACCATCCGAAACTTCTAGCGCTAGAAGTTACCGAATTGAAGAGACACCAAGTTGACGATAAGCGTCTTCTTATCATTCTAGAGTGTGATAGCCTTGGCACCAATTAGCTATTGTATTTTTATTTTCAATACTGTTTCTATTACAAAAAGAAGTTAACTAACTTTGATTGTAAATATAATAAAGAGAAAAGGTACAGAGAATTTCTAGGCAGAAACTCTAAGTACAGTTTGATATTGGAGAAGTATGATGGTGGATATCGAGTACTGCAACTGACTCCATTACTCCATTGGCGATCCGACGATGAAAGGGGATTGCAAGGTCTCTGTTCACAGGCAAGAAGGACAAGAATAAAATGCTCTCGGCACTGTATGCATATATCTCATTGTACGTATCCCAGGAAAACAAAAATTCTTGCTATTTATAGAAATTGTATGGCCATGCGCGCATGCATTTTCTGCCCATGTGTGCGAGTTTTGAGCTATCACATGGCTTACTCAACAGGATGTGTTATGGCTTATATGCGCATGCCGCGCTGCAACTACTATGTAGCAATGGTTAAGATTGGCTATTGCTGAGATCTTTGGTTTTTGGCATCCGTCATAGGCCTGACCCGTTCAGCATGACACGGGGCCTGCGTCAGCCATTTGGGGATCTCGATTGGTTGTAATAGAAAATTTATGTTGCATAGAGCTTTTAGAGAACACTGTCGCATAGGGATTCATGGGAACACTGCCGCATAATAATGCGTTACATTGTGATCAAGGGAACACTGTCGCATAGGGATTCATTAGAATACTGCTGCATGAAAATGCCGTTGCATGGGGGTTCATAGGAACATTGCCATATAATAACACCACCGCCGCATTGAGGATCATAGGAACATTGTCGCATGATAACGCCACTGCATGGGGTTTCAAGGGGTCACTATCGCATGAAACTTTGTTGTTTATATACTTGGTGCTGCACGTCTATACACTAACAGAGGCCATTATGGCAATGATATAGGCGTTGGCGTGTGCCGCTTATAGCAAATTCAAGTCGCTCAGGGAAATTAATGCTATCAGGATTTATAGGCGTTGGCATAGGTACGGACAGAAGTGACATCATGCGACGAGCTTGTATGCGCATGGGCTCTCTGTCGTATGCTTTCTAGACTGCTATGAATAGGGACTGGGTTTGCTACCGTATAAGCTCACTGTTGCATGGATGAGACACGTAGTATGAGCGCATGAATTTAGAAATTTTTTATGCTTCTACAAGACCCCCTTCAAAGTTTTCAAATTTGAATAAGTTTGAAATACTTTGAATAAGAAGCATGGATGACCCGTTACATAGTTTATTTGCTGCAAGGTTGACTTAACGTCGCATGGACTTGATACTGCATGGCCGTTCTGTCGTATAGACTTGATGCCACATGGCATGTCTGTCGCATGACTTTGACAGGCTATTAAAACTTTTTAATGGATAAAAAATGCTTCGATTTTGAAGAAGATCTCTAGGGATCTTGTACCGCCATTTGACACGTACGACCTCAAGCCCGAAGCGCAAGTGGAGGGCTTTTAAATCATCTGTTGACTAATAACTTTTTTTTGTTATCCTAAGATGCATGTTCATCCATTAAATGCTAGGTTCATTGCACAAATTTGGCACCCCACTAATCTAGAACCCAATCTCCACCCACGGCTAGCCTCGCCTATAAATAGGGACTTGAGGACAAGAGAGAGGAACGCTACTTTACTTCCCCAGATGCATCTACCCTCCCTTATGCGGAAGTCGGCCATAGGGGGTGCCATCGAGACTTTCTCGATCATCTGCCCCTGATGGTCGACTACTCTCCTACGTCTTCCCTGACAGAAGTTAGAGAGGGACGCTCTCGTCCCTTACTTCAGAGGCTAAAATGAAAATGTCCACCCGTATGTCTAAATACAAAGACACAATCACACAGTTTATTGCGTGGATAAGAAATTGTCAGGAACATGCACAGAAGAACATAATGGCATGACGCCATGGTCGTCGTCGTAAGGCTTCGTCATGAAGATGTGCCAATGGAAACACCTTTTATTAGGCGCATGGTTACAGCTGTTCTTGGAACGTTGATCCCAGGAATATGCTGGAAAGCCTTGTGCGACCACTCCCCTATTATGTATGCGACTTTTCCTTGGAGCATCTTATCTGGAACATACGATATGATGGACGCGCATACGTGCAGGATATGTTATTTGTGTGCATTGTAGGACCGTAAGATAACACTAGAGGGCATGAATAGAGTATAGTAGAATAATCTATCCAATTAAAAATATGCAGCAGAGTAAAGACAGCTACCAACTAATAACAATAAATAAAATAGAGCAGTAAGGGTAAGAGAGAGAAAATGCAAACACTGTGATGTATACTAGTTTTTCTCTGAGAGGACTAGTCCAGTCCCGAGAACTCTTGCTCAGAGTTTTATCTACTATATTCACCAATAGTGAATCAAAATCTCTGATCCAAAGGCTTTCCACATATTTACAACCATAAGCTTTGATACAAAGGCTTGCAACTTCATAGCTAGAGAGAAAACTTGTTGAACCAAGCTTTTACAACTCAGATAGACTTCTAAACCGATATCGCACTTGACACTTAGAAGGCTAGGAAGTTAATCTTGGAGATGGAAAGGTTAAATCTTAGGGTATAGCTCACTAGAGGATAGAAAGATAAAGATAAGATGAGATGTTTTGGATGTGAAAATCCATGCCTATTTATAAGTTATACACAAACCGAGTTCAGCCATAATTTGGTATAAAAATTTAAATATTTTTTACGTTGGGGCCATAAAATAGGGATTTCACAATTGATCATTTTTCTAAAATAGACGGACCGAGGTCGGTCCGAGTTCAGATAGAATTTGGTCCGAGTTCGGTTGGTTTATTCCAATAGGATTTTGGATTTATGTATGGCTAGTTTTGGTTTGATTTGGTGGATGGATTTTAGGCTATTTTAGTGGACTTAAGTTATGCTAGTGTGACTCGATGTATATAAGTCCTAGACTCAAATAAAGTTAAAGATTACATAAAATAATTACAAAAAGATGCAGTACAACTAGCAATCATCGCAGCATTGTTGAGTCTTCAGTCGTATCATATTGCGACATATCAAAATATGGTTTAGTTGATTATTAAAATTAAGTTGATTGATACCGAATGGGCCAACACGTATGGTATCGCGAGCATGGATAACCTTCTTCTGACTTATTTTAGGTGCTTGCCCACACACATATTCTTTCTTCGCTCTTGTTGCGAGCATTATGACTTGTGTGCTTTTGTCATGCAGGAACTGCCTTGGGTCACTTTGGTCCCAATGGAGCATGAAAGGAAATCTTAAGTCTCATTGTTCGTAATGAATACACATATTACCCAGGAGACTTTCTGTCGTCTTCCAGTCTAGCTCGCTGTAGATATTTCTCCAATATGGTCATCGTATCAATCACAGTGTTGGGATTAATATTCCAACCGAGTCTTCTAACCGCGGCACATCCACATGGCAGAAGTAGGCCCGTGGGTATTTATGCATGTCTAATTCAATGTTGTAACCTCCTTTGTTATCCCTAGGTATGGATTCTTTTTCATATATTAATGTTTGCACTGAGGAGCTTGCTGGAGGGGTGATCCATAATGTATTGAGTTGCCGGCTTCACCCACGTCGGTACCAGAAATAAAACCGAGGGGTCCCCCGATGGAGAAAGTTTGAAATGCAGAGACTTTCTATCATATATACTCATGATCTTGAACATCAATAAAAACCTTGAATGTAATAGATTTCCATCATATGTACTTATGATCTTGAATAGCAATAAAAAGTTTTTTTTTCTTTTTCAGAACTTCTCTTTCAAATTTGTCATGGTTTGTAAATACAAATATTATACTAGAGGTTATATGGACGTAGCATAATACCATAGTTTGGGGATATCCCACTGGGGGATTCTTTTAGTAGACTCATTATTTATGGCACACTTGATTGAGTGCAGACAATAAGCTTGGTGTCAAACATAGGATTCCGATAGAGATATCTTATTCAGAGGTTATGCGAACATGGTAAGTTTAACTCTGCGAGAATGGAGAAAACAAGGCAGAGGTGATATTAATATGACTAGTTTTCTCGTGTTGTCATATTCTATTGGGAAGAATAGCAAGACTATAGCTCAGAGGTAATATGGAAATAAACTATTGCCTGGGTTAGGTTGTCCCAACGAGAGTGTTTCGTTGGACCTGAGGACTGTTCCACTGGGGAATTTTTAGAGGATCTATTACCTATTGTATATTCAAGACTCCTGAATACAGATAATAGACTTATGATATATTATGGGGGATAAATGTCAACATTGTACATTTGCACATAGAAACACAGATGCCGTTAATTAGAATGCTGGGGGTAAAATTGAAATGCAAACGTCGTACATTCCAATTGACTAGCTGGGGATGAAGGGGTTATATGCCTTGCTTATATATAGTACTTTTTGAAATACTTGTCATTGATCGGCATGATTAGCAAGTCTCCGTTAGGTTTAACGAGCTAGTAGACGTCATTGGAATATACTGATTCCACCATGAAGGGGCCTATCCATTTGGCTTTGAACTTCCCTGGCGTCTTATGAGTCATGACCATTGGCCTTCTTACTGTTAGGATGAGTTCACCAACTTGAAATACTCTTTCCTTTACCCTCTTGTTGAAGGCTCTGGAGATGTGTTCGTGATATAGCTCAATACGATGTTGAGCTAGGATATGCTTCTCATCAAGTGCTTACAACTCTTGCAACCGCCGACGATGATTGTCCTCAGCCGTCAACTGATTGGTGAGGGTTATCCGGAGGAGGGAATTTGGGTTTCCAGGGGAAGGAAGACTTCGCTTCTGTAAACCAGGAAGAATAGCATACTTCCAGTTGGGGTCCAGACCGTTGTACGATAGGCCCAGAGATATTCCCCAAGTTTCTTATTTCAGTCACATTTATTGGACAAAACAAACTCCTTGAGTAGTTTGATGAAAGTTTTGTTAAATACTTTTGCTAATCCATTCACTGCTGGATTATTGGCAGTCGAAGCTATATTTTGGATTCGATTTTAATGATAAAACTGGTAGAAAGTGTTGCTTGCAAATTGTGGATCGTTGTCATGAATTATCCTTCGAGGCAAGCCGAAACGGTACATAACGTGATGTTTGACAATGTTGATCATATTTGATGTCTTTACTTCAATGAGAGGTATAGCCTCCACCTATTTGGAGAAGTAGTCGACGATGGAAAGAATGAACCGATGCCCTTTGGACGATAATATGCTAATCAATCGAATGATGTCCATGCCCTATGCTTCAAACAGCCAAAAAGCCTGTGTTGGGGGTAGGAACTCCGAAGGTTGGTGGATGAAGTCTGTATGAATCTAACACATTCATCACTCTTTTGCGTACTCTATGACATATGCTACCATGGTGGGTCAATAATAACCCATACGTCGGAGGCGATCTTGTAGCTTAGGACTGGGTTGGTGCGCACTACAAGTAACGTCGTGAGCTTTTCGGAGTGCCTGCTTCACTTTTGCGTCCGATAGGCATCGTAGTAGGAGCCCGTCATATGAACAACGATACAAAATCCTGGTGTCCATGTCATAATACAACTGGAGGGAATGTCTTCTGACGAAAATGGCTTCCTTAAGGTCATCGGAAAGGATTCCATAGACCGCATAGTCTATAAACGAAAACCTCTACTCTTTGACGTCGGTGTCATTTTATGATGTGTAGCTTAGAGACATGCATAGATTACTCTTAGGGTAGACTAGCTCTCGTCCAACTACTATGATCGATTTTATGGTCTTAATGGAACTTGCCAGAAAGCCGGCGAGACAAGCAAGAGCATCAGCCTCGATATATTACAAATGCGGTATATGTTCTATGAAGAATCCAGTGTAGGTGGAAATTATGTCAATCACGGCTTGATGGTAAATCCTCATGTCGAACTTCATATTTCCCTCGAACCTGACTGACTATCAGCTTGAAATTACCATAGGCCTCTAGGTAGTCCACCCCCACCTGTTTAGCCAGTTTGAGGCCAATAATGAGTGCATTGTATTCTACTACATTGTTGGAGCATGGACCCATGAGAAAATACGCCCGATGGATGACCAGGTTATCGGAAGAAATCAAGACTATTTCTACCCCTGCGATAATGTTGCCCTTGGGCCCTGTTCTCGAAGCACCATCGAAGAACATTCGCCAAACGGGCTCTTCCATTGTTGTGTTAGATTCTAATACCTCGTTTAGAATATTATTGTATAGCTTTGATATTTTCGGTACCGGATGAGCTGCCAGAAATTCGGCCAATGCTTGTCCTTTGATCGCCTTTTGGGGGACAAATACCAGGTTATACGGTGACAACAATATTACCCATGTGGCAAGGCGAGAGTTAAGTACCCCTGGTTTTGTCATGAGGACCTTGAAGGAATTAACTCAGGAGATAACATGGATTGTCTATCTGGTCAAATAATTACGCATCTTCTTGATAGTGAAGATTAGAGAGAGGTATTCATTTTTAACGGGATTGTACATGTGATCGACACCAACCATCATCCTGCTGAGGACATAGATGGCATGTTCATGGCCTGCGTCACTCTTTTGAGCTACTATGGTGCCAAATGAATGATATATTACATGGACGTAGAGCAAGAAGGGCTTTCCCAGGACTGGAGCCAACAATACTGAGGGATTCGTGAGGTATTTTTAATATCGTCGAATGCTTGCTGGCATTCCTCTGTCCAAACAAAGGATACTCCATTTTTTTATGAGATGGGTAAATGGATGACATCGCCCGAAGAGGTTCGATATGAACCTTCTGATGTATGCCAATCTTCCTTCAAGGCTGCGAATCTCTCTGAGATTCTTCGGAGGGTACATATCAAGGATATTTTTTGTTTTCTCAGGGTCTATATGAATACCCTTCGAAGTTATAATAAAACCGAAGAACTTGCCACTGGAGACTCCTATGAAGGACTTAGTTGGATTCATCTTGAGCTGGTGCGCCCTCAATAGGTCGAATACCATCTTTAGATCATGGAGATGGTCGTCCTGAAAATGACTCCTGATAGCGATGTCATCAATATAATATTCTACTATTTTGCGTATATGTTCACAAAAAATGGTGCTCATATCTCGATGGTATATCGGACATGCATTTTTTAGACTGAAGGGCATCACTTTGTAACAGTATACTCCCATTGGCGTCCAAAATATTATATGTTTCTCGTCTTCCAGAAATATCTTGATTTGGTTGTAGCCCGAGAACCCATCTGTGAAGGACATACGCTCAAAGCCACGTGTTGTCGATCATCACGTATGTGATCGGGAGAGAGAATTCATCATTTGGCAAGCTGTATTCAAATCGCAAAAGTCTATGTAGACTCGAATTTTGTCTTTCTTCTTAATGACAGGGACGATGTTGGCTACCTAGTTTGGGTGATGCTCCTCGAGAATAAAGTCGCTTGTATCAGCTTATTCACTTTAGCTTCGATAGCATCCAAGAAATCTAGACAAAATTGTCGTTGTTGTTGCTTCACTTACTTAGCATTTGGCAGGATATTAAACTTATGCATCTCAATCTGCGGGTCCAAACTAGGCATATGCTCATAGCTCAACGCGAAGACATCAATGTATTTCCTTTTAAGCTGGATAAGGGATTCACAATCTTCGTCGAACAGACTTCGACAGATAAAGATGGGTTTAGGAGAGGATTCGTCCCCCAAGTCGATTTACACAACCTCATCCTCATTGGGAGGTTCTCATTGTTCGAAGCATAACTCCCACTGTGCTTCCAAGTGCTGAGCCCAAGGTTCTACCTCGAAGAATTCGAGTGCTTGATCATCATCTTTAACTTGATCCACTGATGATAGGTAATTTTTGCTTGAACACTTCTCCGAGGCTTGCATCGGAGTCCCAGGAAGAAGGCTCTGAGAAGAGAGAATGCATTTTGGCCACTGCTTTTGTGCCCTCGAGAGTTATCGGATGTGTAACGACCCTAAACCATGACCAGTTAGTTGGTAATACATTTCAGGTTTGCCGGCGGGGGCAAAATAATGTAGTGGCAAGTATCGCTCTTTTGCTGTAGTTTAAGCGTTTATTGAATTTTAAGACATAACCCATCTTTTGGATGAGGTGCTTGGCTTGAGAATTGTATCGGTGAAGCTTTATTTTACTTTTGTCTGGTTCTGGTTCCTCTGGGAGGAAGTCGTAACCGGTTTGTACCATACCAAAGATGATGGTCCCCCCCTTCTTTCCTTGTTAGTACGATGAAGTATCTTGGAATAGGAGAATTTGGTTTACTATGTAAGCGGTAGTCACTTGTGTGTGCAATTTTAAACCAAGGTCGTACTCTAAAGAATACATGATTTTCAAGTGTGCAACATCAGAGTATTTTGAAGATAGTTTTTTATTTATAAAATTTGGTATTTCGTTATTTGGGATTACATCATCAAAAGAGGGGGCATCAGTCTGAGCAATAATGTGGTCTTTGAGCTTGTCACCCTCGGCATCTGTTACCCGGACCGGGGGTGCTTTTGGAGCCTTCATGTGAAGGTTTCCTACCAGGGGTTCAAAAGTACTCACGGTGGCTGGATTCTCTTTCGGCAGTCGACCCGGTCTTCGAAGGCGGACTACAAGAGGTTCTTGTGCCTTTTTTGAAGTTTTGCCAAGGGCACGTCCCTTGAGGCGGACCCTTAGCGGTTCATCGGGTACTTCTTTCGCCTGGGCTTTATTATCAGCATTGCTATCTCCTTCTTCTTTGTGGATCTATCTGTACAAGATTGAGTCAAAGTAGTATGTCTCGACCCCCTTAAAAGGATCCACATCGGCGAACTCTATTTTGACGATGTCGTTGTTGTCAACATACTTCAAACACTGATGAGGAGATCATATTTTTATGTATCCATGGACGCACAAGCAAGACATTATAGGATACATCTACATCAAGAAAGTTGCAAGTAACCTAGGTTCGTAGATCGCTGATATGATATTTCAGGCAAATCTTACCCATGGGTAGCTCCTTCCAGCGTTGAAGCAACTAATGGTTGTGTTGGTAGCAGACAACCGATGCATCAGAATTCCCAGATCAATGTGCATATGATCCACCATGATGGCTCTGATATACCCTGTATAGTAGAAAGGTTTATCGTGCCTATTATTCTTCAGTAGAATATCCTATTACGAGAACATAATATTTGGCATTTTATCTCTCATGTTGTGATAATAGGGGCATGTCGTGGGATCGTCGATCAAAATTTTGATATGAGATATGTAAGAGTCAGCATGCAGCAATGCCTCACTCAGAGTATCGAGAATCTCCTTAGAGAGACGAATAAGCTCGAAGAGTGAAAACTTCGTCGATGTATTGGCAATTTTTTTCAATATGTCGAAGCTGTAGGGCTTGTCTAGCCTAGGTGCTACATCTTTTCTCAGAGGATTGTCGAAGCGAACCACTTTCTGCTTTTTCTTGTCCATCATAAGAGGCTGGGACGGGCCTACTTCGGATACTACTGGAGTAGTGGGGGAGTCGGAGAGCAGCATCTTCCAAAGCTGGTTCGTAGGTGCACAGGTAATTCTTGCCTGACCTGGTCTCCCTAATAAGGCTTCATCGGTTAAGGGAGAGACCATGTGACATGACATGGGCTTCTTTCCTTTGGAATTGGCTGTTAGACGTGTCGATGGCTGCATTAGGTCCTTGACAATATTGGGGTGAATCCACATGACTTTACATCAGGGAGTTATAAGGGGTACCAGCCTCGTTGCTTGGTCTCGAGCTGGTAGAAAGGTGAGGACCTCTATTATCGCATTCGGATTAGGACGACTCTATCTTGGGCTTCCATCGCTGGAAAGTCACCGAACTTGAGGGACACTATGTTTGCAGTTACCATCTTGTCCTCAAAGTCAAGGGTAAGAGCTTTTGCGTCGATCAGCTATTG
This sequence comes from Iris macrosiphon, assembly GCA_036927795.1. Classification (NCBI taxonomy): domain Eukaryota; kingdom Viridiplantae; phylum Streptophyta; class Magnoliopsida; order Asparagales; family Iridaceae; genus Iris; species Iris macrosiphon. The sequence continues at coordinate 227,526,067 of JAYESA010000005.1, read as the reverse complement.
CATACATTTCTTCAATACATAGCAGTCTCGTGTTGGATGGTGGACGTATCGGTGGTAGAGACAATAATTTGGATTGTCAACTTTGTCTGCCTCTTCAAGGCGTCTGATATCGGGTAGTTTGAATTTTTTGCCCTTCATCAGCACATAGAAGATCTCGACGACATCATTTTCAGAGAACGAGTAAGTCTCCTTCGGCTTTGGTGCTTCTGCCGGCTTCTGGTTGGATGTAGCCGGGCTTTTGGATATATTGACTGTCAGGGCCTGCTTTCCTTTACCGTCACGGCCGTTGTTATTGTTGTTGTTGTTGAAAGTATGATTTCCTCTATCATCAATGATAGGGATCTATATCCCCAATAAACGGGCTTCCTTCACGTTCTTTTTTGCGGTTTCAACTCTGATGATGAAGGTCGTCCCGTCCTCAAATTTACTGGGGCCTGTCTACAGTATTAATGCTGGTAGCAGGTTCTTTCTGCATGTGTCTATCAATACAGACTCATGAGTGTTGGGGACAGCCTCAATGCTGTATGTCGGTAGCGTTCTATATAGTCACGGGCGGACTTTTTTTCCTTTGGGCGATGTTCATGAGGGAGGATATAGTCATGTCCATTCCTCCGTTATAGAACCGGGAGAGGAAGATGCAGTGAAGTTCGTTGAAGAACGAGATACAATTTTCTGGGAGGCTAAAAAACCATTCGTAGGCCACCCCGGACAAGGCTCCGATAAACAGTTTAGTAAACAGGGCATCTTCCCGCGGTAAGTGCCCAGTGATAGAGTTGAAGTTGTTCATGTACTGACGGGGGGATGGCTTCCCTTTGTATGGGACCAAGGACTGTGATTTGTACTTGGGTGGATATACCACATTCTTCTACTCAAAAGGATAGGGTTGTCGTATCCCAAGCTTCTGGAGAGCATCTCGGTTATCCCTAGCATCAATACAAGCACGAAGTTCTCTGATGGCCTCATGAACGTCGTTTGGCGGCTTAGGGGTGGATGATTACGGTAGGGCATTAATGCCTGTAGAAGCATAAAAAGTGTGCCACAGATAGATAAAAAAAATTTCTATAAATAAACCCAACAGTAGAAGAATGACGCACTTTCTACTTATTTCAGAAGAAAGACGGGACAATCAGACTACATGGAGTCCCTGTGAGCATTGTATCAGATCGGGACAGTCGCTTTACTTCGCATTTCTGGAGGAGTCTGCAGGCTAGCTTGGGCACCCAGCTCAAGTTTAGTAGTGCGTATCACCCACAGATAGATGGTCAGTCAGAGAGGACCATTCAGACACTTGAGGACATGCTTCGCACTTATGTTTTGGATTTCAGAGGCTCTTGGGAGGAGGTGTCGCACTCCGTTGTCATGGGATGATGTCACCATTCGAGGCGTTGTATGGACGGAGGTGTCGTACTCCGTTGTCATGGGATGATGTAGGTAAGAGAGCTTTGCTTGGCCCGGAGATGGTGGTTGATGCAGCGGAGAAGGTCAAGCTCATTAGAGATAGACTTCGGGTGGCGCAGGACAGACAGCGGCATTGGGCCGATAGCCACCGGAGACCCTTGAAGTTCGAGGTTGGAGATCTGGTGTTCCTGCGGATTTCTCCGACGCGGGGCACTATTCGCTTCGGTGGAGGCGGGAAGCTTAGCCCACGTTTCGTTGGACCCTTCCGTATCCTCGAGAGGGTCGGCGCCGTGGCGTATAGGCTTGAGTTGTCGCCTACGCTGGAGGGAGTTCATGATGTGTTCCATGTTTCACAGTTGAGACGGTACGTGACGGATCCCAGTCACGTATTGGATCACTCGGAGATCACGGTGGGCCCTACTCTTAGCTATCCAGAGCAGCCGGTAGAGATTCTGGATCGACGGGAGAAGGTGTTGAGGAACCAGACTATTTCCTTGGTTCGCGTCGCGTGGAGGCATCACTCTCCAGGGGAGTCGACCTGGGAGAGGGAGGATAAAATGCGCGAGCGATACCCCTATCTCTTCGAGCCCTGAGGTATGGTTCTTTCTTTGCATTCCTGTCCTAGTTTCATCTTTTATTTCGAGGACAAAATTATTTTAAGGAGGGTAGACTTGTCACTACCCAATTCTAGAAAATAGGATATTTTTTATATTTTTATTTGATAAATAGTGGATTGTATTTAATTAATTATATTTATATTTATTTAGTGCTTATATTATTTTTTTAATGATTGTTTTAGGGTTTTGGCTAGCCTGGACCCATGTCAGACCCTAGTGGACACATGTCCGACCCAGCCCACACCCTTGTGAGAATTATTTTGGGGCTTAGAAATATTTATTATATTTTTAGTGGGTTAGTGGGAGAGATTTGGAGTTAGTTTGAGCGCATTTGGAACCCGAAACCCAAAACCGAGTTACGGGAGGGCATTTTGGTCATTTGGACTTAGTGGAACCCTTTTTAACTTTATGGCCGGCCCCCTACCTACCCATTCCCGTGTAAAACCAGCAGCCCCCCTTTGTATACTTCTTCTTCTTCATTCTTCTTCTTCTCCACTTCTTCTTTCTTCTCCAAAGTAAGTTCTTCTTCACTTTTCTTCCTTCTTTCTTCCATTCCTTCTCCTTATGCTAGCCCTAACCTTGTATTTTCCCTAACCTAGGTGTGAGGAGCCTAGATTTAGTGTGGAGGCTAGATTTGGTGGCTTGGAGCTTGAGGGAGGTGATTTCTAGTAGATCGGAGACTTTGGCCTTGGGATTTCAACTCCCAAGAGGTAAACCCTAACTTTTCCCTTGCTAATTACTTTTATGTAGTATAATTAGTGTTGTAGAACTTTCCTAGACCCTAAGCCTACCCGTGGGAGGAAGTTGGAACTAGTTTGGTTGAGTTTGGAGACTTTGACATTAGGTTTTGTGTCGATTTCGGGTGGAATCCAAAATTGGCCCAATTTTAGGTGATGCCCTAGATTAGACGGATCTAGGTAGACGTTGTAGGGTGTCTAGAGAGTGAGTGCATATCTCCGATTGGACACGGGAAGTCGTGTCGCGGAGAAACGGGCGTTTCGGGCGAAATTGGGGCTTTTCGTCGTCGTCGATTCTAAGTGCATGCGCGTTTCCGCCACGGACCTAGAATTAACGCGGGAGCACATTTTCTAGGATCTAGGCATTGTTTAGAGCACGTGAGTAAATTTTGGGCCGATTCCGAGTTCGTTTGGTGTGCGTTTCAGGAGGTTTTCCGAACCGCGCACCACGTGTTCGTCGAAATGACCGAACGGCCATTTCGGCGTGGTTTCCTCGTTTCGGGCTTGTGTGCGCGTTGGGTTAGTATCGGAGAGTGTGTGCTAGAGTTTTCGAGTTATATTTTATATATTTTAGGGTATTGGTGAGTGTCGGAGTCGTTGGGCGTGAGTGGGGCGTGTGGTTTGTGTGTTGTTGTGTGTTGTGTTGTGTTAGTGTATATGTGTCTATATATATATATATATATGTATATATTTATATGTATGTATGTTTATGTATATATATATATATATATATATATATATATATATATATATATATATATATATATATATATATATATATATATGTGTGTGTATTTATATCTATGTGCTTGTGTGTGTATATGTCTATGTGTATATATATATATGTATGTGTAAGTATGCTTGTGTGTGTATATATATATATATATATATATATATATATATATATATATATATGTGTGTGTGTGTGTGTGTATTGGTATGTATATATATATATTTGTATGTGTGCATATATATATTAATATGTGTGTTTATATATATATATATATATATATATATATATAGCTATGTATATATTTGTGTGTGAGTGTGTGTATTAGTGTGTTTGTTAGTGTGTTAGTGTGAGTGTTAGAGAGTAGATATGTGTGTGTATATATATATATATATATATATATATATATATATATATATATATATATATATATATATATCTAGTTATATATATATAGTTATATATGTGTATATATATATATATATATATATATATATATATATATATATATATATATAAGGTGATATATATATAAGTATATAGGCGTGTGTGTGTGTGTGTGTTTGTGATGGAGGGGGGAGGCAGCCACTGCAGCAAGGGCAGCAGCACAGCAGCAGCAAAGCTGCAGCAGCAGCAGCCAAGAGCAATAGCAGCAGCAATGCGAAGCACAGCAGCAGCAGTAGCAGTACATGCAGCAGTAGCAGCAGCAGCAAGCTCCACCATGCGTAGCGAGGGCTAGTGAGGGAGATTGATATATATATATATTGATAGATAGATAGATATATCAATAGATGGATAAATAGATAGTATGTTAGATGGTTACTTAGATAAATATATAGGTAAGATAGATAATTAGATATATAGATAAGTAGATGCATAGATAGATACCTATATCTATTGATAGATAAATAGGTAGATGGATAGTTAGACGAGTAGTAGATAGCTAGATACTTAGATATATATATATCTATCTAAGATATAGATATCTATATACCTATAGTTATATATATATATAGGTGTATATATATATATAGGTGCATAGGTAAGGTAAAGGGTATATATGCATATGTGTGTGGATATCTATATATATAGGTATATACATACTTAGATATATAAAAATATGATAGATATATATATATATTACCTAGCCTAGATTAATAACTAGGTGTATAATCTTTAGCTAGATAGCTAGTTAGAGGGGTTTGAGAGCGGTATCTCAATACCTTGAGATACCGAGGTATCTCAATACCATGAGATATTCAAGGTATTGAGTTTCGAGCAGGGTATTTGAGCATTAGCCTAGGAAATGTTTTGAAATGATTTTTATATGTTTATATATATATAATTATGCGTGCTAGCCTAGGTTTTAGCGGGTTTAGGCGGGGTGCGTGGCCTAGGGCGAGGTATCGGATACCGAGGGTATCCCGGTATCTCGATTAGGCGAGTTTGTGAGTTTAGTAGCTTAATGAGCTCGGTTTGACCTAGAATTTCAGGGGCACCCTAGTTTGACCTAGCTTTGACCATAATTGTCCTCGTTGACCACAAAAGTCAACATTTGACCTAGTTTTGACCTAGAGTTGACTATTTGGACCCCGGGTTGACTTTTTGACCCGATTTTCACCGGTTTGACCCGTTCGACCTAGAATAGCCCTAGAAGCCTATTTTTAATTATTTTATATCAATTAAGTGCTTAGAACCCTGTTTAATCCTTGCTTTTCGTATCAGGTCCTTGCGACACCGGTCCGGATCTCGATCCTCATCAGTTGCTCAGGACATCAAGCGAGTACCTACCTCTGATAGTTTTCATATCATGATAGCGTTTATATCACCTGTTCTAGAACTGTAATACTTGATTCTGACACATTATTACACAAATTGGTACTAGTGGATCCCGTCATGAGATGCTATCCCCCTTACCGTGTTCAGCGGGTACTCTATCACGTGTATTTCATCATGTTCTTCGGGTATTGATTCTCATGTGCTATCATGTGCTTATTGTGCTCTCGCCTTCGTGTGCGCGAGCTATTATCATGTACGTAGTGTGTTGTGGTTGGATCCAATGGTATTAGTGGGGGAGGGGAGTAGGAGTTGGTTATGTGATCAAAGCCAAACAGTATTCATGTGTATGTCGGTTATGCAACTCACGCATAACGGAGTTATCGTAGTGTTTTTCATGTGCAACCTAAGCCGATCACATACGAACTTATGCTCAAGGCACTTAGCTAGTATTCATGTTTCTCACCTGCAGTTACTTTTCCAGTACTTGTATTGTTCTCCAGTTTACTTTGCAGCTACTTATTGTGCTCCAGCTTATATTTATTTCCTGTGCATCTTGTATACTTTTCTATTGCTCGTCATATACACCCTACCATGTATTTGGAGTTGCTTTCAGAGTTATGTACTTCGCTCCAGTCCTGACTGGGCATATTTTTTCCAGAGGATCCTGAGGACTATTGCCCGACGTTCTACGGGCCGGGTATTGACGACTGTTGTGACCCCGTGACCGAGGAGGAGTGTGCCGAGGAGACGCCGTTAGCACCCTAGTTAGCTAGGTGGGTTTCCTGGGTTGCTTCTAGTGGTTTATTTTGGATGATTGTACTTTTTCTTTTGTGGTTGAAGATGTTATAGCTATTATGGCCTTAGACTGTATTATTTTGGATTGTCTTGCTCTCTTGGTTCTGTTTCTTTGTTTATATCATATCGTGCTTATATTCTTCCTCTAGATTTTGTGATTGAGATTATTGATATATATATTACGTGGTTGCCCTCCTTTTGGAGAGGATTTTGATATATATATTGCGTGGTTGCCCTCCTTTTGGAGAGGTCATGCCAGATTTTTCTGTAAGATATAGATAGATATGGTTGACCTAGAACGGACCTTTACAGCGTTCTACCGCCGATTCTGCGGCATAGGCTGGACGTACCCACGGCTCATGGCCGATTTTCGGGTGCGGGTCGTGACACATATACCTAGAAAGGGGGTCTAGAATTCTAAAGTCTTTGAAATTCAAAAGCAGAGAGAGAAATAGAAGCTTCTTATGCCATTGTGTAACGCCCCAGTCCCAAAATACATAGAACTAGGAATACGTAACATGCCAGCTACGCATTCGACCAGACTCTGGTCCTACTCGAATACGTATAAGCTGTATAATAAGGGTAACTATCTAAGAATACTGAAAATATCTACGTCTCGAACAAAGTATCAAGAATGAACTACATTTGCTAAAGTCGGCCGCCAGTAACACATAAGCTCGAATAGACTCGAGAAAAGAATATGAGTCTATAAAACTAGGCTATAGCAGCAGATGAATAAAGAATATGAATAATAACAATAACTCCAGAAGAACTGATATAAGTACCTGGCACCAAAGCCTGCGAGACAAAGAAACACATATTAGAAACTCCAGGCAGGCACCACAACGATCTATGCTATAAAACTCTCTAGGGACCAGGTCCTCAGAGGGACGTAACACGGTACAAGAAACAACATGCCAAAATAAAACAGTATAATATCACATACTCAAAGGTAAACTATTGTAACCATCTAAGTTATATGCACGTAAGGACATCACTCGTACTCAGGCTGAAACTATTAAAGGCTCCGTGTCGGAAAGCCCATAGTAGCAAGTAATATCTCGAAGGGCTAACAAATATGCCAAAGACAGAGTGTAAGGCACCTCCAGTAATGTAGTATATATACATAAACATAATCAGCCTGTAGTATGGTGTGTCTCTTCCCACCCATGTTACCTCACGTCTCATATCCACGACGTCTCATGTCCATAACACGTATGATCATGACCTCTAGCTAGTAAAAAAGAGTCATAATGATATCTATGTATATGCAAGTCTCATATCTTGAATTATGTAAGCCTATACAGAATCACCATGAATTATTCAAGAAAGATTATTTCATATGAAATAGTATCAAGTATTCTATGGTATGACGTACTTGGTAAAGCAAGCACATAGAAATATTGGATCGTGGAATCCACTCTCTAAGTGAAATTATATGACTCTGCGTACGACGTCGACATTCGAATCTTGTTCGGATGCTAAGCAATGTCTCATGGTCCTAGGTTGAACAGGTACATCATAGAAGCATATAGAAAGAAAATAAGCAAATAATATCACATGATCTACTGCAAGTTGATAAGGTATACTTGTCTGGATTCTGAGCTCCGTCAATTGCTCCTATAACAGTGGAATCTCTAGGTACGCCTTCGAATAATGAAACAAATATTACCATTACTCTCAGAATACTTAAAATAGCTAGGTTTGATTATCCATAAGGCCAATTTGGACACAGGGACAAAATTGACAGTTTTTGGTCAAAACATGGTCCAAATATGGCCTACTTCGCACCAAAAAATATGCCAGAGATAAATTTCTTCAAATTTGTTAAACTTAGTGTCTACAAGTCCAAAACGATAATACGAACTCAACGGAACATCCATAACTGGATTTTGATGAGTCGGTCACGAAATTATCCGTCAAGTGAAATTGTGGGTCCGCAAAACGGTATTTCGTCAACGTTCTCAGAATCGAACCAAACTTGGGTCACAGGACCAGCGTAATACTAAGAAACAACAAGCAAACAAGAAATAATGACGAGGGTCAGAACAGGCCGATACGAAATATTTCGACGAATTTGTATTAATTTCGGTATGCACGTACATCCAAATCAACTTTTATGAAATTTCACACGTCTGCGTTGATGATACACGTCATTCGGTATAATTTGCACATGACAAAGTTGCCTCATTTAGCAGAACACATCCCGTATCAAGAAAATTCGAGTTTAAGAAACCAAGTTTTGACGGATTTCAGCAGCAAATAAATCATAACATACAACGAATTAAAATAAAATGTTTAAAGGGATTAAAACTAGGTTATGTTTTCTAATTTACTGTTCAAGCAAAATTTTACTATCGCATGCTATTAAAGAGATAACGAGACTCAAACACGCATACTTGGAATATTTTATGTTTAAAACTCGATCATTTTTCTTGTTTTGTGTCACAATTTATAACCGACACCGGGCACGATAAGTTAAACTAATTGAACAGGGTTCAAGGGGGGTCATGTGGTCTTTATATAGGAATCGATGGGTTGTTGTTTGGATTAGTATGCCAGGAGATATGGGGGCGAGAAGAAGAGTACCTCACTCTGTTGTATACGATTCTGAGCGGCTGCTCTCAGCGGAGTGCGGCGGCGGTCGACGGTGTCGTCAATAGTCATCGGTGGTCGGGGAGATGATCGTGTGGTTGAGGTATGATCGTGGTGTTGTTATATAGATTAATGGGGAAGGAGTTACAAGAAGATGAAGGGAGCGGTCAAGGCTGTTACAGGGAGGGGAATCGGAGGGGTGCGGGGAGGTTTCTGTAGCGGAGAGTTCAAGTGAGTTGGATTATTGGTTTTGGATGCGGGTTTCGGGTTCGGGTCAGTTTAGGGTATCGGGTTTGAGATCCGGTTTGGTTTAGTTTGGTTTATTATTAATAATTAATAAACTATATATATGTGTGTGTATAGCTATCTAAAAATATTTTTGGACCTCAATAAAATCCAAAAAAAATCTACAATATTCTAATATTAGTTGTACACCCAAAAATATATTTTTTGTACAATATTATTAATTAATTAATTATACATAAATATTTATCCTTGAATATAATATATTATAATTAGCTAAAAATAAATAAAAAGTTCCCTAAATCACAAGAATTAATGAATACCATTATTAAATAAATTTAAAATTAAATTCTAAAAATCAAGGTGTTTACAATCTACCCAACTTATAAAAAATTTGTTCTCGAAATTAAAAATATGGTAGAAAAGATTTTAGCTAAAAAATATCGTACTTGTTTATCAAAAGATGGGGGACACAGTTACCAATGATATCCTTATTTGATATCGTATTCTATGAATAAGGGTACACTTAATCAAGGCTTCTACCCAACTTATAGAAATTAAGTTGGTAGCACGAACTATAGTCATGATCATATATCTAAGGGTTTTAGAAAGTCTAACTTTAAGGAGGGATACAAGATGGTGACAATTTTGTGACTGTTGTCACAGCCTATCGGATAAAATCTAGGTACTACCATGGCATTAATGAGTCAATTACTCTATAAAGAAAATTTTACCAGTTCTTCTAGCTTCTAATTAGGTCATGAGTCTACAAGACAATAGAAAATATCATAGCCAAATACAACTAGAGTGAAATAGTACCGAGGAATACTTCATCACAAATCTTGTCAAGGTGATTAACATTGTGTAAAGAGTTCAAGGGCTCAACTTAATGCAACACCAGTTTCATATACATAGGTTGGCATGATTGGGATATATCAGTGGTTAGAGTAATTGGGTTGCCAATATACAATTTAATTTAATTGCAAAGGAACTGACTAATTAAGTATAGGTTTTCTAGAAGAAGATATTCCACGAATGTTGTGGGGTCTATATGGAGCATGAGAGTGTATACTTGGGTGTAACAGCTGGGTCATGAATGAAGTAGGTCCAGTTAGGCTCATACCCTATTAGTCAAAAATCTAAATTCCTGGCCTTAATCAGTTTTTGTGTAAACCCACAATATTCAGCTATCATTCCTATAAGACTTCCATCTTCCCTATACACTTTATTACCATGTATAAATCTATACTCTAAGGGTCTTGTGATAATCCCCTACAGAATAACCATTAAGTCAGTATGTGATTCTAAACCTTTGTTTAATTTCTTGAAGTTCGTATCACTTCGAGACTGATCAACAATTTTTACTCGCACTAAATTCTCAAAATTCTAAAAGCATTATAATTCATAAATACTAGAATTTATTATCCCTCAAGTCTATACCATAATCCCTTCTTCTTTGATTATCAACCATAATATCTTTTCCTTATCATTTGTTTCTTACGCACCTTCATATCCTTTTAGTATGTTAATCTTGTTTTTAACTTTAAGCTTCGCCAATCATGACCCAGTACCTTCTGCTTCGTAGTATAGATCTTTTAGGCAACTACCGAGTGATAAAATCTTCAGTCCTTCCTAAAATAATGCTCAAAGTCATGTACTTCTCGTGAATCTTTTTTTTTTACCATTTTACCTTATTCACCTTGAGCCTGAGAATTATTCTTGTTTATTCCATGTATACCCTTCATCCAAACTACATGGTTATCATTTTTTATAGCTTGCTATTTATAGGCAATTCACTATCTAACTCAAAACTATAACATCTATCAAAACTCTCATTCTTCAACATATTTGCTCTATCATAGATACTAGCTAATCTACCTAAGTAATCATGGGTGGAACTTTACTTGTTCAATTAATACTAACACCCAATTAATCAAGTACATCTAGTTTGATTTTCAATACTATACTTGAGTTATTTAATTACTCAAACATCTAGAAATCTACCTATCTATTTAGTCCAGACCTATAGTCATCAATAATTTAAGAGGGTTATAAGATCTAATTTTGATACTAAAAGTCACAAGACAACTAGAGATTTAACCACTATGGCCTGCTACGTAAGGTTCTAATTTATTAAGGTCGTAATATAATTTTTTGTATCACCATCATGAGCGACATCTGATCCCTAGCATCTAGCTATGTATTCCATAAAGTATTCCAGTGCATTAGAATCAAATCCTCTTTTCTATCTTCCAATACTTCCAAATTACTTGCTACCTTAAGCAAGGGTAAGGTTTTATTAGTTCTAGGCCTCTGATACTATATTCAATTCTTACGCTAACAATCTATACTATCTCTAGCATATAGGAATAATCTATCTACCTTTCCTACTAAGGGTAACCGTCTTCTCAAAAATTTATATCCAGAATGTCTTCTTCCGCCTTGACAAGGATCTGCTTCTGAAGGAAATACCGTACACGAACGTCCATCTCTCTGAAATAAGAAGAGATGATAAATAATAATAAGGATGTCGAGGGGAATAAAGAGTACAATTATGAAGTCCAAGGGCGATAATCAATTGCTAAATTTTTTTTAAATCAGTTGTGGATTGAGATACTAATATTGTTAATCCTATTTACAGGCTCGCTCAGTACTAAAAAGTAATCAAAATGATTTAATCAAGACCTGCATGGGCCACTACAAAAATATGTAATGCCCCAGTCCCAAAATACGTAGGACTAGGAATACGTAATATGCCAGTTACGCATTCGGCCAGACTCTGGTCCGACTTGAATACGTATAAGCTATATAATAAGGGTAACTATCTAAGAATACTAAAAATATCTTTGTATCAATCCACACAAAGAACAAAGTATCAAGAATGAACACATAAGCTCGAATAGACTCGAGAAAGGAATATGAGTCTATAAAACTAGGCTATATTAGCAGATGAATAAACAATATGAATAATAACTATAACTCTGGAAGAACTGATATAAGTACCTCGCACCAATGCCTGCGAGATAAAGCAAAACACATCAGCAACTCCAGGCAGGATCCACAACAGTCTATGCTACAAAACTGGCAAGGAACCAGGTCCTCAGAGGGACGTAACAAGGTACAAGAAACATCATGCCAAAATAAAATAGTATAATGCCACATACTCAAGGGTAAACTATTATAACCATCTAAGTGATATACATATGAGGATATTACTCGTACTCAGGCTGAAACTACTACAGGCTCCATGTCGGAAAGCCCATAGCAGCAAGTAATATCTCGAAGGGCGAGTAAATATGCCAAAGACAGAGTCTAAGGCACCTCCAATAACGTAATGTATATATATATATATATATATATATAAAAACATAATCAGCCTGTAGTATGATGTATCTCTTCCCACCCAATGTAACCTCACGTCTCATGTCTACGACGTCTCATGTCCAAAACACGTAAGATCATGACCTCTAGCTAGTACAATGAGTCATAATGATATCTATGTATATGCAAGTCTCATATCACGAATCCTGTAAGCCTATAAAGAATTACCATAATTATTCAAAAAAGATTCTGTCACATAAAATAATGTCAAGTATCCTATGGTATGACATACTTGGTAAAGCAATCACGTAAAAATATAGGATCGTGGAATCAACTCTCTAAGTGATGTTACACGACTTCGCGTACGACGTCGAAACCCGAATCTTGTTCGGACGCTGAGAAATGTCTCATGGCCTTAGGTTGAATAGGTACATCATAGAAGTATAAAGAAAGAATACAAGCAAATAATAACACAAGATCTACTGCAAGTTGGCAAGGTACACTTGCTTGGGTTCTGAGCTCCTGTAATAATGGAATCTCCATCTACGCCTCTGGATGCTTAAACAAATATCACCATTACTCTCAGAATACTTAAAATAGCTAGGTTTGACTATCCATAAGTCCAATTTGGATACAGGGGCCAAATTGATAGTTTTTGGTCAAAGTGGGATCCACATGTGGCCTACTTCGCACCGAAAAATATGCCAGAGATAAAGTTCTCTAAATTTTTCAAATATTGTGTTTACAAGTCTAGAACTATGATACAAACCCAATAGAATATCCAGAACTGGATTCCGATGAGCCGATCACGAAATTACCTGTCAAGTAGAACCATGGGGCCCGCAAAACGGTGTTTCGTTAACGTTCTTAGAATCGAACCAAACTTTGGCCACAGAACCAGCGTAACACTATAAATCCATTGGTGTAAGTTTTGTTGCAAAACGACAAGAACACACAAAATTATGATGAATGTCAGAACAGGCCAATACGGGACTTTTCGACGGATTTGCGTTGATTTTGGTGTACACGCACATCCAAATCAACTTTCACAAAATCTCACACGTCCGAGTTAAAGATACGCGCCTTTAGGTATAATTCGTACATGACAAAGTTGCCTCATTTAGCGAAACGGACCCCGTATCAAGAAAATTTGGGTTTAAGAAACCAAGTTTTGACGAATTTCAACAGCAAATAAATCACAGCATACAACGAATTAAAATAAAGTGTTTAAAGGGATTAAAACTAGGTTATGTTGTCTAATTTACTTTTCAAGCAAAATTTTAGTATTGCATGCCGTTATGGAGATAACGGAACTCAAACACGCGTACATAGAATAATTTTTGTTCTAAAAACTCGATCATTTTTTCCTTGTTTTGTTTTGCGATTTACGATCGACACAGCACACGATAAGTTAAACTAATTGAATAGGGTGGAAGGGGGGTCATGTATTCTTTGCATAGGATTCGTTAGGTCACTATTTGGATTACTGTGCAGGGAGATACATGGGCGAGAAGAAGAGTACCTCACTCTGCTGTACGCAATTCTGAGCGGCTTCTCTCAGCGGCGTGTGGCGGCGGTCGACGGCGTTGTCAGTGGTCGTCGGTTGTAAGAAAGATGATGGTGGTGGTCGAGGTTTGATCGTAGCGATGTTATATAGGGTGAAGGGGAGGGAGTTACAAGAAGATGAAGGGAGCAGTCACGGCTATTATAGGGAGGGGAATCGGAGGGGTGCGAGGAGGTTTCTGTAGCGGGGAGTTCGGGTGAGTTGGGTTATGGATTTTGGATACGGATTTCGGGGCTGGGTCGTTTTAGGGTATCGGGTTTGAGATCCGGTTTGGTTTTGTTTGGTTTATTATTAATAATTAATAAACTCTATATATATGTATAGCTATCTAAAAATATTTTTGGACCTCAATAAAATCCAAAAAAATTCTATAATACTCTAATATTAGTTGTACACCCAAAAATATATTTTTTGTATAATATTATCAATTAATTAATTACACATAAATATTTATCCTTAAATATAATATATTATAATTAGCTAAAAATAAATAAAAAATTCTCCCTAAATCACAAGAATTACAGAATACCAATATTAAATAAATTTAAAATTTAATTCTAAAAATTAGGGTGTTTACACATTGTGCCAGACCTTTCTTATTTTTTAACTCTGTAAGTTGTTCGCAGCAATCTTTAAGTCTTTGAAATTCAAGTGCAGAGCGAGAGAAATAGAAGCTTCTCGTGCAATTATGCCAGAGCTTTATTGTTGTTCAACTCTCCATGTTGTTCGTAGCCTTCCCTATTTCTCTCTCATCGTGTGCATTTTTTCATCGTCGAGTGGTCCAAGGAGTAAAGTAATCATTTTCAGATCAGATCTCTACAACTATATTTTTCCAGAATCAATTATACTTAGATTCTTATTTAGGATCTTCTTTTATAGTTTTTAACAGTTTGTAACACAATTTTGTATCAAAAACTTTTTCTCGCAAATAAAGATGGCGACTCTGATGGGGACTTCTTTCTCCTCTGACTAGAACGTGATAGGTCAACTCGATACTGCTTGTCGGCTCAACGCAGAAGACCTTGGTCGTGAAGTTTGACCAACAGGCATATGAAGAAATAATCCATTCTGGGGTAGTGTTCACCCCTCATTCGCACTTAAGTCGAGAAAAACTCGCAAAGTGTGGATGCCTAAACCTCATCATGCAAATCCGAAAGTTGCTGCCAACAAGGAAAAAAGAATTCTAATTGACGAGAGTTCCCCTGTCAATTCTGTTTAGATCAATGACTTGGTAGATAATTCCTTTGCGTTAAACAAGGGATATAATTCGTGCAACTCATGCAATCTCAAGCAGATGGTGATCCACACCCAAGTTTCTGAATCTCTTGCATTACACAAGGGATATAATTTCTATAACTCGTGCAATTTTGAGCAAAGGGTAATCCACACCCAAACTTCTCAACCTGCGTATATTCCTCATAATATGCGAGGTAAGCAAGGCATGCCACCGCTGTCCAAACCAACCAGCGTACCAATAAAGTGTTGGTCAAGAATCATTCTCACAATATCTTGATTACACACACAATGGAGGTAAAATTATGTGCCACTCGTGCTCCATGTCAACACCTCCGTACAAATTTAAATGCGTGTAGACAAACTGTGCCAACTTTGTCTGTACCATAAAATATGTGCCAAACAGGAGCAATCTTTACACAATATGTTATTTGTGCGCATGTACAGAAAAGGACTGTTAGAGACAACTTCCTCTCCTCCCTGAAAAGAATAAATTCGAGATATGAAGAATCACTTGCCAACCACGCCAGCACATTACTCTATACACAAGGGACCATAAATGTGCATAGAAGATTTAATATATCTCATATAAAGAGGCAGAGTTTGCCCTATTCCTCCTCTTCTCATCCCTCTTTTGATTTTCGTGAGCTTATTCTACAAAAACATAAGGAGAGGGGCCCCTCTGACATTACAACGATGTTTTCTAATGAACATCATTACAATTTTTATAAAGTTATAATCGAATGTTGTTGTGCATCAGCAAAACGGTCTGTGTTTGACCGATTGAATTATATTATGTCTTCTAAGCATCAGTATACAAAGCAGGTTGACAACCAGGAGCACGATAATGAACCGCTATTTGCTTCAGCATATATGGCTTCACATCTTCCCCGTGGTAGGAGACAATCAAGAATAAGTTCTTCAAGAACACCCATTCAGAGAAGATTTGACCAACTCATTGACTCCTTTGAAGAAGTACACCAAAATATTCGTTCTGGAAGATAGGAGCTCGTTCGTCACGAGAACCTCCATTCCTCATAATCCGAGCCTGGGGGTAGCAATCTCCTTGATTCTAAAACTAATAGTGTAGACTCCAACTACACGGTTATTTCTACTAATCCCTCTGTCATTCACAGGGATGTTAGCATTTACGCCGTCGATGATGATTAAGACGCTTCTCCATCAGAAGCCACTGAATAATGCCTCAACTTACTAAAGGCCGCTCTCAAGGACATGCACACTATGATGCAAAATATACATCAAATGATGACAGCCTAATATTCTGCTACACCAGCACTCGTCCAAGTGGCTTCATTCATACATATGCAGCCTACTCCTAGAATAATACCTTTGCAGGATAATACAAATCTAGAAGCGGTCATAAACCAATAGTCATTACCACCAACTCTTAATCCTCTCAACATTGGGGTGGATCTCTTCCGGTGATGATTCTTGTTCAACCAGGATCCTATCAACCAGTCATACCACTCCAACCAGAAGATCCTCTCGAAACTATCTGAGAGTTACGTGCAGAGGTTGATGTTTTAAAGAACAAAGACCAACTCCATAAACTGGTTGTGAAATGGACTTATCCTCCATATTGGGATAATATTTTGTTCCCTCCTAAATATAAACCCCAATCAATAGTCTTATTTGAAGGAAGGACATCACGGAGCCAATATATTAATTACTTTAATATGATGATGGCTCATCTGCAGAAAGATGATGCTATCCTTACCAGATTATTCGTGGAATGCTTGGCCGGCATAGCCTACGATTGGTATCATAGTTTACCTGATAACTTTATATCCTCGTTTGATGACATAAAGTATCTTTTTTCTCACGATTCTACGAGGGAGGCATAGATATGATGATGTCTTCACTCATCGATATCAAACAAAATGAGAAGAAATCTGCTCATAAATTTGTTAAGTATTTCAGGCAGGCAACTCTGAAGTTTCCCTTCGGTATTCCAGACACTGCATTCATTGATACCTAGAAAAAGAACCTACAGCCTATAGTAGGGCTCTGGACAGGTCCAAATTAATTTTAAGATTGAACGGCATTCATCATCGAAGTCAAAGCAGAATATGGCAACACAAAAATGGCACAAAATTTAGGGTTATAAATGAGCAATGCGGAAGCGTCCCTCCAGTAGTGCGAATAATCGCAACAGTAAAGGAACTGAGGCTATGGCGATAAATTTGTCAAAGTGACCCACCTCTCCTCCAGCACAAAAGCCTCTAGAATCTTCCAATCCTAAGGAATAATATTGTGAGACTCTTCTCACAGTATTCATATTTGAAGAGGATACGTATTTTTGTGTTATTTATTGTATTATATTGGTTCTCGAGGAAGCTCAAAAATTCTCAAAATTGAAACTTTATTAACTGACCTATATACCGATGTTATACTATAGTATACTGATGGTATATTGCTTGAAAGATATTTTTTTTACTTTTTAGGATATTTTTGAGAATTTCTCTTTAAATAGTCCTTGATTTTTCTTTCTTTTTCTTTCTCATTTATTTTTCTCTCTCTTTTTTCACCCTTTTTCTCTTGAGCTTAGAGCTTGGTCTTGAGACCTAGAGTGTGATTTCAGAACCCCTTCGTGGTAGTACACTAGAAGGTTTAGGCTGGGAGCTCGCTTTAGGCAAGTACACCTTGTCGATTCTATGAACTTCTTTTACTTTCTATTATTTTACTTTCCTGGAGCCTTGGTTGTTGCTTTTTATCTCAGAAGTGCTTTACTATAATTGTTTATCTCATGATTTCTAGCCTTTTGACTATTTCAGTTTTAATTTTTGGTAAGATCTTATTCCATCCATTTTTTGTAACTCGGTAACGGATATGATACCGAAGTTGTGACCATGAGATTTAGTCCATATTGTGATATGAGACTTACCGTTAGACTTGACTCCTTGTTAGATTTGGTTCTGATAATTTTTGTAATTTAATTTGGGTCCCAAAAATCAGACTTGACTTGGCCGAGTTTTCCCTTGAAAATCGGCAGACCGACGTTATACTACAGTATACCGACGGTATACCGATTTGACCAACCTAGATTTCTAGATATTTTTGTGAACTTTATCGGCATACTGATGGTATACTACAGTGTACCGACGGTATACCAATCATTGTCGATATTTTTAACTGACTTCAGGATATTTTTCATAGCCTGCATACCAATGGTATACTATAGTATACCGACGGTTTACCGATTTATGGAACTTTGTTTTCCAGAACCTTTCTTGCCTACTTGAAACGGCAAAAATTGGGTATACCAATTTTTTGGAATCCAGACTTACTGTATTTTTCCTATCTCTGGACCGGTATACCGACGGTGTACTGGACTGTACCGACGGTATACCGATCGTACTGTTTCTTTAGAAATTTTTGGTTTTTTGTCATTTTATTTTGATTCTTCTAGATTTTGCTTGGACACGCGATGACTTGACCTGACTAGACATGAACTTACATGGCTTCAGATGACTTGACTTGACTTGGCTTTACTCGATTTCACCAAAATTTTCCCGGCTACATGTGATGATATGATTGACTTGACTTGGCATGACTTTACATGGCTTCATCGAACATGTCTTGACTTGGTTTCACTTGGATTCACCTGGATGGACTTAGATTCACATTGTTGTATATGGCTTTACCTGGCTTCACTTGGTATCACATAGCTTTATCTGGCTTCACTTGGTTTCACATGGCTTAGTTGTTGTCGTGGCTTACATGAGTCCGTTTGTGCAATGTTTATTAAAACCTTTTTATATTACTATTAGAACTTGTTTGGTTGCATCATGTCTAGGATGGATTCTACAGAATGCCACACCCGGATCCATATAAGAAAAATCTAGAGATTATTAACAAGAGATTTACTTAGTACATGGCTAGGAATTTTCCTAGATTGCATGCAGTATCGATTATTCATATAGTTATCTTGTGGAGTATCCAGTGGCGTATATTATGGAGTATCTATTACTGGTTTGTGCGTATGGATATCCTAGATGGACTGCAGTGGCATGCGATAAAAAGGAACCCTAGTATTGTGTTGCATTATAATTGTTAGTAATTAGGATTATGATAACCCTAGTTAGTTAAGTATCAAATCGTACTTATATGATTTGCCATAATTGATTGATTATGGTTAGTCTAGTCTTTACATAATCACATCTTTATTTTTTATACTTGTTATTCTATTTTGCATATCCGTTCAGGATATGTCTTATTGTAGGTTTACAATATTTTTTTTATTATCATGAGATCATTATATTCGGTCTTTACTTCCAGTAGTTGTATTGCTTGAGTTGTTGGTTTAAGTTCCTAAATTGGCTTAACTTATGGTACATGCTATTTGGGGTCTGATCTCACTGGTTTTGTATGGCCAGATTCAGTAATATCACCAGAGGATCTTCCGTACCTTCTTGAGGATGGTAACCACCAGGAGAACCAGACCACTTGAGTGGGTTTTCTTACTTTCCTACTATGATGTACATTCTATTTTTGTTTGTGTTTAGCCACCGAGCACGTATTTAGCTTATATTTTGGTTTGATCAGTTAGCCTACGGTTAATAGCATGATTGACATATCCTAGGGTTTGTAGAAGCATGAAAAATACGCTGGATAGCTATAATCAGCATGTTCAAACAGGGCAGCGTAAAAAGATGACCTCAGAGCCATCAACTTGCAACAGAGCTTCTCCGCTGAGCACAACATAAAATATAAGCTCAAAGACCATCCGCGTAGTACAAATGTGACCAGGCCGCTTCAGCGTAAAAGAGGTGCTATATCGCCTTCATGGCGTAAAACCCTTCCGCTTTCAATACAACATTGAAGTGTACGAGGAAAGCTTCGTGTTCTTCAAAATGAACCTATCAGAGCATGCAATGAACCTGACATCTGCACTCCTGACAAAGAGTACTGCACGACTACCCAGGCGACGGGTATGATGATGGCGCGGCACTGCAACCCAAGCTATCATTTACTGCCATTTCGTTTACGTAAACCACTTTTACACATACGAAGGAATACGCTGCCTAGTTTTACATGGATGGATGTGAGCTATTTACGCTCTGCAGAAGACAAACAGCCTACCACGTCAAAAGCTGCACTCCGTACAGGGCTCGAGGCACGTCTCTGCATTTTATGCACAGAGCGGTGACAGTTTCTCGACGCACGTCTCTGCATTTAAAGCGCCGAATACTGACAGATGCCCGAGGCACGTCTCTGCACTTGAGGCACAGAAGGGTGACAGACCTTCAAACCATGCCTCCTCATTTAATGAGCAGGATAATAACGAATCTCCACATTTAATGCAGGAGATTTAATTAAGTGTCACCGAACCATCGTTTAGTGGCATCCCCTTTGCGTAAACTACTCTTACGCATATAAGGGAATATGCTGTCCGGTTTTACACAGGCAGACATGAGCTTCTTACGCTCCACAAAAAGCAAACAGACTGCCACATCAGCAGTCACTCTTTGTACCAGATTCGAGACGCATATATGAATTTAATGAGCAGGATGATGGCAAATCTTTAAGACAGGCCTCTGTATTTAATGCACAGGATGGGGGCAGATTTTTGCATTTAATGCAAGAGATTTGATTATATCTCCAAGAGTCGTAATTTCGGCTAAAACGTCCACATCGTCTCGGCTTCTACGCCTGCTCGGCTTCTATGCCCACTCGGCTTCTACGCCTGCTCGGCTTCTATGCCCACTCGGCTTCTACGCCACCTCGGCTTCTATGCCCACTCGGCTTCTACGCCTGCTCGGCTTCTATGACCACTCGGCTTCTACGCCACCTCGGCTTCTATGCCCACTCGACTTCTACGCCTCCTCGGCCTCTATGACCACTTGGCTTCTACGCCTGCTCGGCTTCTATGCCTACTTGGCTTCTATGCCTACTCGGCTTCTATGCCTACTTAGCTTCTATGCCATGGTGACAGTCATTTGGCTTCTACGCCAACCTCTTCTACACAAGGGATAACTACATACGTGGCTTCTATGCCGTGATTATAGAAGCATGAAAAATACGCTGGATGGCTCTACGCAACATGGTGATACAGGGCAGCGTAAGCAGGGGACCTCAAGGCCATCAAGAGTGCAACGGAGCTTTTCCGCTAAGCACGGCGTAAAATATGATGGGACCATCCGTGTAAGATGCAGTATGTCCAGGCTGCTTCAGCGTAGATGGGGTGCTTCATCGCCTCCATGGCGTAAAAGTCATTCACTTTCAAAGCAGCGTTAAAGCGTACGAGGAACGCTTCATCTTCCCCGAAATAAACCTGTCAAGTCACGCAGTGAACCTGACATCTGACTCCTGATAAAAAGTGCTGCACGGCTACCCAGACGACGGATGGAAAGATGGCAGACCACTTGGGACGCGCCCCGTAGTATGATGGCGGATCTCTGCATTTAATACAGAGGATTTGATTAAATATCACCGAACTATCGTTTACTGACATCCCCTCAGCGGAGACTGATTTTACGCGTACAAGTGGATATGCTGCTTTGTTTTACACAGGCATACGTGAACTGTTTACGCTCTGCGGAAGACAAACAGACTGCCACGTCAAAAGCTGCTCTTTATACAGGGCTCGAGGCACGTCTCTGCACCGAATGCTCAGAACGGTGGCAGGCCTTCGGAACACGCCTCGGCAATTAATGATAATGGCGGATCTCTGCATTTAATGCGAGAGATTTGATTATATCTCCAAGAGCCATGATTTCGGCTAAAGATGTCCACATCACCTCGGCTTCTACGCCCATTCAGCTTTTGTGACTGCTCGGCCTCTACGACCACTCTGACACGTTATGCAGCGGCTTCTACGACCATTCGGCTTCTACGCCCATTCAGCTTCTATGCTCGTTCGGCTTCTATGCACATTCGGCATTCTGTGCTTAATCGGCTTCTATGCCATCAGGCCTCCACGCCTACTCGGCTTCTATGCCTACTTGGCTTCTACGCCATGGTGACAGACATTGGCTTCTATGCCAACCTCTTCTACACGAAGGATACCTACCTACATAGCTTCTACGCCGTGATCTTCATAGCGATTATACGTATTTTGTTCCTTAGTTGGACCCGCGTCTTACGCTCATTCAAAAGATCATCTATACGCAGGCTTTGGTTATTTTAACCGTTGTGTAAAAGGGTGCTGTACTTTCCACTACTCGATTTCTACACCGATTGAGTGGTCACTGTCACCAAAAACCTCTATCAACAGAGGAACGGGTCGAGGCTTTAAAAATCGAACAAGGTCGAAACTTTGAAAGAGGATCGAACCACGGGTCGAAATATTGGAGGTTGAGGAGAGATAGAAGATTCTTTGAGAGAGAGAGAGAGAGAGAAGCATCCAGAGCTCAGGCAAAGAGTAGCGATCGACGACATTGGCATCGTGCATCCATCCTCTTCCGCCACCGACGAAGCTGCTTTCTGTCTTCCACGGCACTTCTTCACCATCGTGTAGTCCAAGGGCTAAAGTGATCGACTGCAGATCAGACACATATAGCAATCATCTACCCAGATTAAATAAATTGTACTCCCACATCCTCGTATAGGATCAAATTGTACAAGTTTGTTTGTAAACCAAAGAAAGCGGGTTTCGTGCAAACCTCGTATTATATATATTTCGTTCTTTCATTTAAATACCACAAACAAGATGGCGACTCTGCTGGGGACATCTTTCTCTTCTGATGAGGAAGCGATTGCTCAACACGATACCGTATCCGTGGGATTTGTGAAGAAGACACTAGTCGTCCAGTTCGACCAGTCTGCCTACGAAGACATGCTTCAGACGGGGGATAGCTCTCACTCTCTCTCTGTACAAAACAACAGGAAGCTGCACAAGGTCTGGATGCCCAAGACATCCTCTACCATTCCTGTGGACTCTCCGATCTCTCCGTTCTCTCCGACCAATGATGTTGTAGCATTGCTCCCTCTGTGTCCTGCACGTAAAATTCAGTCTCCCACTACGCACGGTACAGACGAAACTTCGGGCAAAGCCTCAGCGCTAACCCAGAAGTATCCACTACGCTCTACGCGTAGAAACCAGTCTCCCGCTATGCGCGGTACAGACAAAACTTCGGGCAAAGCCTCAGCGCTAACCCAGAGGTATCCACTGCGCTCTACGCGTAGAAACCAGTCTCCTGCTATACGCGGTACAGACAATACTTTGGGCAAAGCCTCAGCGCTAACCTAGAGGTATCCACTGCGCTCTACGCGTAGAAACCAGTCTCCCATCCGTGGCGGAATAGACAAAACTTTTGATGATGCCTCAGCGCCAAATCGGAAGTACAATGCATGCTCCACGCGTAAGACAACGTCTGACCTCTATGGGGAACCAGATGACACCTATGATCTCCGCAAGGGAAAGCAAGGGAACAATCTACCCACCCTCCAAATTACGCAAAAAGCTGATGGCCGCCTGAGAACATCCTCAGCCTTACGCCAACCAGAGCGAAGTTCAAAATTACACCAGGCAAAGTCCCTAGGCCTACAGAAGGCTCGATTGACAGAAAGACACGCTCCTCGGAGATTATCCGCCACCCAGATGGCCAATCTTTTGTATACGGGTGGAACGAGGAAGACTATGGTCCCCATCGTCCGCATATCTACCACGGTGAACCGAAAGAGCGAGCAGTCTTCTTCAAATTCTCCTGACCTGCGCAAATATCTAATCCAGAAACGCAAGGGGAGAGGATCTTCCAGCATGGCTATTACGCCTCCTAGCGAGCACTGTTGTGATTGTTTGTGGTATTAAATGAAAGAATGAAAGTGTATTTCAATGACAGGGTTTATACGAGACCCGTGCCCTTTGGTTTACAAACAAACTTGTACAATTCGATCCTATACGAGGATGCAGGAGTACAATTTATTTAATCTGGGTATGAATTGCTATAGGTGTCTGATCTGCGGTCGATCACTTTAGCCCTTGGACTACACGATGTTGAAGAAGTGCCGTGGAAGACAGGATGCAGCTTCGGAGGTTGCGAAGGAGGGTGGATGCGCGATGCTGAAGGTTGTCGCTCCCTATTCCTTGTCTGAGCTCTGTATTCTTCTCTTTCTCTCTCTGTCTCCTGATCTCCGGTTCGATAACCTTTTTCGATCTTCCAAATTGTCGACCTTGTTCCCCATTAATAGGGGTCTCTATTTATAGAGTTTTGGTGACAGTGACCACTCCCTCGGTGTAACAACCGAGGAGTGGAAAGTACAGCACCCTATTACACAATGGTTAAAGTAACCAATGCCTATGTATAGATGATCTTTTGAATGAGCGGGTGATGCGAGTCCAACTAAGGGGACACAACGCGTACAATTGCTACTAAGATCACGGCGTAAAAGCCATGTAGGTAGGTATCCATTGTGTAGAAGGGGTTGGCGTAGAAGCCAAATGTCCGTCACCACGGCATAGAAGCCGAGCAGGCATAGAAGCCTGAGTAGGCATAGAAGCCGAACAGGCATAGAAGCCGAGTTGGCATGGAAGCCGGGTAGTCGAAGAGACTGGGAGGGCGCTGAAGCCGGATGGGCGTTGAAGCTGAGTAGGCATAGAAGCCGAACAGGCATAGAAGCCGAGTAGGCGTGGAAGCCGTAGGAGCACAGATCCTGAATGGGCGTAGAGGCCGCTGCGTACCATGCCAGGGTGCTGATGTGGACGTCTTTAGCCGGAATTACGGCTTTTGGAGATTAAATCTTTGGCAGAGATTTGTCATCATCCTGTGCATTAAAT
The DNA here is from genome assembly GCA_036927795.1 of Iris macrosiphon. Taxonomy (NCBI): domain Eukaryota; kingdom Viridiplantae; phylum Streptophyta; class Magnoliopsida; order Asparagales; family Iridaceae; genus Iris; species Iris macrosiphon. Next base: position 227,501,316 of record JAYESA010000005.1, on the reverse strand, counting down.
GTGGAGACGTGCCTTGAGGGAAAACTGTCACCGCTCTGTGCGTTTTGACGGAGGTACGTGCCTTGAGGGGACACTGTCATCGCTCTGTGCGTTTTGACGGAGCGACGTGCCTTGAGCCCTGTACGAAGTGCAACTTTTGACGTGGCAGGCGGTTTGTCTTCTACGGAGCGTAAAATAGCCCATGTTTGCCTGTGTAAAATAAGACAGCGTGTTCTCTTCGCACGCGAAAGAGCGGTTTATGTCGGGGGATTTTAGTAAGTGCCAGTTTGGTAATATTTTAACCAAATCCTCTGTATTAAATGCTGAGATTCGCCATCATACTATGGAGCGCGTCCCGAGGGGTCTGCCCCCGTTCCCAACCGTCGTTTGGGTAGCTGTGCAGCACTTTTTGTCAGGAGTCAGAGGTCAGGTTTATTGCGTGACTGGACAGTTTCTTTTCAGGAATACGAAGCGTTCCTCATACGCTTTAACGCTGCTTTGAGAGCGGCTGGGTTTTATGCCATGGAGGCGATGAAGAACCCTATTTTACGCTGGATGGCTCTTGAAGGCCTCTGCTTATGCTGCTCTGTATCAAGATGCTGCGTAGATCTTCCAAGCGTTTTTTTCATGCTTCTACAAGACCCCCTTCAAAGCTTTTAAATTCCTCGGAATTTGAAACGCTTTGAATGAAGCATGAACGGCCCCTTGTAACTCGAAACGTTTCTGAATGGAGCGTTGAAACGGTCGATGCTTACTTTATGGCGGATTTATTGGGGACCGCTGTGATCTCTTTTGCTTATAAAAAGGCTGGGGGGGTGAACCTGTCTTTACCACATTCCCATTATCATGCAGAGATGATCGTCGAAGTTCGTCGGATCGATCTGAGGAAGAAGGAGATCATGTTCTTCCAGCATGTAGGGAGCCATAAAAGATGGCGTCTTCGAGCAAGTGTCCACTGCAACGATGGATCATGGAAGGACATCTTAGCCTTTCTTGCTCGGGATAATCAGCAACTTTGTATGGCGTTGCCCCAGGAGAGAGGAATGGTCGTATTTGACCACACAGTTTGTAGATTGTTTATTTCTTCCTGAGGCCCCCGCGGACGAGAGTCAAAAGGACTCATCCTGTCCCGGCTTGAGCGGCGCACGGAGCATGGGATCTGCAAAATCTATGCAGGCCCAGTTCTGTATCCTTTCGCCGTTTGACCAATATGTCAGTCAGTTTTCGATAAACCGACTGACTGCCGCAGAAGATGGATGAAGAATCGAGGCCCAGCGAGAGCCTGCCAGAACAGTTTCTGGGCGATCTTCAGATGACGAGGGGGTATCTCCTTTGTAGATGGAGTTTCCCTCAGATGTAATCATGAGAAATAGAGAAAAACCCTTGTAGATTGGATTTCCCTCATATGTAATCATGATTTTAATCATTAATAAAATCGTCTTCTTCTCCATATGATCGTCTTGCCATACGTTGCTTGTGAAGTCTAAATATGTGCAGCTTCGACACGTCTGAATCTTTACGCTGACTCTGATAGAAAGAGTATTAGGCCCCGTCCTTTATGCATAGCGGATAGTCCGTAGAACACTGCTGAGCACTTTGAATATTTAGAACTGTCCTGTTGCTAGGACTGCGTAGAATTTCTGAACTGTTGCCTCTCTGATGAGCGGAATTTTGGTTTGTTCAGAATTCGTCTTCAAGAATGATCTCTCGAAACTCCCTTGGAACAGGGTCGAGATTTTTGGCTGTCAAACTGAGTTGCCACTTTGATAGACGAGATGTTCAGACTGGAATCTGGATGAACCTCCAGTTTTCTGGACCCGAGAGGAGTAATTTCTCAATGTTTGAACTCTGCATACTTCGGGTACTTGGGGATGCTTTGGGGTTAAGAACGAGTATCTTCTGTGTGAACTCTTTGCACTTGACCGCCTTGGGGACTGTTTGGATATGCGGAAAGTCGTGGAGCGGGAAATCATGTCTGTAGCCTCTTGAGCGTAAAACACCATCGAGCGTGAAATCGTAGACCTGTGGTTCCTGAGCGTGGAGTCGTAGGTTTGTTGCCTCTCGAGCATAGAATGCTACCGAGCATAAAGGCATCCGGGCAAGAAAAAACCATAGACTTGTAGCCGTCGAACGTAAAGCCGTTAGATTCGTAGCTGTCGAGTATAGAAAAGCTCCTTTTAGCGTAGGACTGTAGATCTGTAGCCTGTGAGCGTAGAACACCATCGAGCATGAAATCGTAGACCTGTGGTTCCTGAGCGTGAAGTCGTAGGTTTGTTGCCTCTCGAGCATAGAATGCTACCGAGCACAAAGGCATCCGGACAAGAAAAAACCATAGACTTGTAACTGTCGAACGTAAAGCCGTTAGACTCGTAGCTGTCGAGCGTAGAAAAGCTCCTTTAGCGTAGAACTGTTTGATTTGTAGCTCCTAAAAAGAAAATTTCTTCGAGCGTGAGGTTTGCGGATCTGTTACTGCTGAGCGTAAACTGAGCGCCACCGAGCGTGAGATTGTCGATTTGGTATCTGCTGAGCGTAAAGTCGTGGGTTTGTGGCCTCTCGAGCATAAAAGCTACCGAGCACAAAGGCATCCGGGCGTAAAACTATAGACTTGTAGCTTGCGAGCGTAAAACCGTAGATCCGTTGCTGTCGAGCGTAGAAAGCTCATTTAGCGTAGAACCCGCTGAACCGTCTTGCACGAAAAAACCCTTTCGAATTCGCTGACTGTCCGTCTTCCAAGGGTAGTGGGCTGACGTAGCATCCAATCATAACCAGCTATTAATTGCGAGATTTGGTCAGGGTCTCGAGGGGTTCGTCCGAGGATTCGAGGAGTCGACCCGGACTGTATATATATCCCCAGTTTCTGGAAAGAAAAACTCTTTATCTGTCTTTTGCGAAAGAGAGCTTTCGACTATTCAAGTTTTTCTTCGTTCTTCCTTCGAGTCTTTCAGAAATGGCGCCGAAACAAACCCCCTCCGCTAAGGGAAAGAGCATAGGTTCTTCTTCTCATTCTTCTGTCCCGGCGAGGGAATCTCCGGTCGGGCAAGGTGAACTTCCCTCTGAGGGGAGCATCCCGCCGACGACTAGTGCTCCCGGCTTTAGAGGTAAAACTTTTTAGGATGACACAAACGACAAAAAATCCTTCGCACACGTTGAACGTGACTGCGCTAGGTCGTCTTTTGTGCTGATAGCCTCTTTTGAGGAAGGTGACGCATGGAGGCGTTTTTATCTTTTACGCCCACATTTCTAATGTGTCAGCGTAAAGACTCCATATTTTTGTAGCTCTAGGCGTAAATAGCTCAGGCTACCAAAAATTGGCGTATTTCGTAAAATTTGAATTTTACGTTCGTGGAGGAGACTTCCGGCGTAAGGTGACCAAATTTGTACAATCTTGGCGTAGAGCACAGACTGTCATTTTCTTGGTCCGTGTGTTTGTGCCAGACTTGTAATGACATATCTTCTTTGCATTATCTTGCAGTTGATCTGGGTGAGTCCCCATTGGCTGAGGTGATGGGCTCCGCTGCGGGGATGCTGCACTCGAACTATCTGGAGGATCTGTCCCATGTGGCATTTCCCATCTCTGGACCCCAGTATCCTGAGGGAAGGGAGCTCCTGATATCGGCCCAGGGTGAGCAAATGCTGTTGAGTATGATCAACGGCGAACCCTTGGCACGTGTAGATGGGGAGCGGTACATAAAGCCGGCTTTTCTTTTTGGGGACATGATTGATAAACAGTCCCAGACGAAGCCCAAGAGGGAGCCTTGGGTTTTCTCTGCCGGGGATTTGGTCTTGTACCTGCCGACGATGCCGAGGGATTATCCCATCTCGGCCTTCTCCCATGCGACGCATCCCAGGAAGATGTCTTGGAAGCTGACTCCTGATCTTCACCGAAAGCCGGAGAAGATCTTTCATCTGAAAGGCGCTGACCAGGGGTCGTTTGTTAGTCGCCCTTCTGGCGTTGTGACGCTGTTCCGAGGACTGTGCCCGGGCAGTATTCCAAGTGAAGATAGCTCGGTGATCCAGCCGGTCCAATTGTCGACCTTCTGCAACGACTTCATGGGTCGAGGTAGGGTATATCCCAAGGAGAATCCTCGGTGCAATGGGTGGATCGCCCCAACGAACTCCCGATGGAGATGCCTAGTTGACTGGGCCTTAAAGCACTTCCGTGAGTGCGACGAGCGTCGGGCTAACTCCGAACCCTAATTTGTTCCTAGCACTGATGGAGCGGTACATTCCGCTCACCGGGACCTTCGCCACTCCACTAGGGGAGTTGGGGTTGGCCCTTCATGAGATGGCAGTTATCTCGAGACTGCCGATAAGGGATACCCCATATGAAGAGTACGTTCCCACCAACCGGGAGTTGGGAGATATGGACCCTCGAGTGACGGAAGTATATCAGGAGCTGATGTGTCAGTACTTCGCGTGCACCGCCTTTTATAACGAGCCTTCTGATTTGGCTCACACCACCAAGTGGATGTCCTACCTCTTCTTCCATCGGGCTAGGGCCACCAAGTCAGAGAAAGCTTCGGGGGACAAGAATAAGCCCGTGAATTGCTTGGGCGTCCTCAGTGCCCAGGTCGTTGCGGCTCTTATGGAAGACGCCAAGGCTCCCGATCAGATTCTCGTTGATGGGGTAGGAAAGTACCCCGAAGGTACAAAGGCCTACAGTTATTTGAGGTGCTGTCGCAGGCCTCTGTCTAAGGAAGCCCAGCTAGCAGGTTTCCTCTCCATATGGCTGCATCAAGTAGTGGTGCCAGGCATTGCTTCCGCGGATCGCATTTACCGGAACATCCTATGGCCCGCAGTGCATCTGGTGTTTGGGGCAAAACTGGCCTTGCTTCCTGCCATGGTGTGCCGTATACAGGGTGGCCTGAGGGCCATGACAGATGGGTTGCTCATTGATGAAGCTCGTCGGGAGAGCTTCCCTAGGGTGGAATTACCATACTTGTACTTGATGGGATGGTTAATTCTCTACAGTTCCCGGGTTATGTCACCCGGTTCCGGTAGCAGCTCAGGGGGTATATTCCTATTGAATTACAGGGATTCCTCCTGGAATATGAATACAGTTTTAGATTGTCGGCTGGTTTTGAACCTCAGCCATGGCTGGAAGATCCTTTGTACTCCCCCTACTGTGCACCGCAACCAGTCAGGGCTGTGGCTCGAGGATTCAGGTCGAGGGAAGACCGTTCTTTCTCCGGAGGCGTTTAATGGGTTGGTCTATATTAGACCTTCCCATCTGCTGTATAGGAGCGAAGACCATTGCTTCTTCGAGCCCTACCTGCCTAGTCGGTTCGCCAGGCAGTTTGGGTACGACCAGTTGCATGTGGGCAACGCCGTCACCAGCTTCAGGTCCAGGGGTGGACTCATTGATGGAGCTAGAGGGTGGCGATATTTTATCATGGGATGTACGGGGGCAATTTTTATCGTGTCGGTCTTACAATCTCCACGGAGCTGCGCATCCTTCACTCCTACGCCCAGTTCTATGTGGCGATTAACACCTTCCATCGCAATTTTGACATGCGTGGAAGCTTCAGAGTGCCTTCTGCCAAGCCTGGGAGAAGGGTCGAAGTCCCCTCGGTCTCTTCTGACGAGGGTGAGGAGTCTGGTACCCCGGATGAGCCTCTGGTGCCGTTGCCGAGGTGTGTAGTGCCTCCGCCGGCGGGGGCTCTGGTAGTCTCTTCTGGGAAGCGACGGGCTTCTGCTCCGAAGGAAGCCTCCCTTCGTAAGAGGTAGAAGGAGACGGTTGCTTGTCCTCTCCGCATTCCTGGTATTGGGGCTCCTGTGAGTGAGCCGGCATATCCCTGTATCAGGGATGATTCTTTGGCTGGAGGTTCCTCGCCTTTTAGAGAGGGACCTTCCACAGTTCTGGCTGGTGGCGCCGGAGAGTCCTTGCTAGAGGCTGCTGTTGCTGCGGCTGCTCCAACCAGCGGAGCGGGATTGCCTGCGTGGCCCCAACAGATGGAAGAATCTTCCCTGAGGTCAGTAGTGGGCGGAGTTACTCCTGCGTCAGCGAGCGCGCCTAGCGAGACTCTGGCTGATGAACTTCGACCGCGTCTCGGGGAAGGCTTGACCGAACTCTTGGCGATGTCGGTCGGCCCACCTCCTTCTCCAGGTATGACAGTTCGTATTGCGTCATTAAGGCGTGGCTTAGCTACATCTGCTGCAGATGCGTCGTATATGCCGTTGGTTCCGGGTAAATGTCATTTCGATGTCTCCTCCTAGGGGGATTACCACTGTGTTTGACATTTTTCTTTCTTGTCCTTTTTTCAGGGGATGACGTCCACGGGGAGCATGGCGTTGAAGCGCCTTCCGGCTTTGTTTTGGCTCCTGGCGGTGACGTGGAGGCGCCGGATCTTGAGGCAGGAGTGTCTTCGGGGGCTAGTTCGCCCGGGGAGGTTTCGTCGTCTCAAGGGGAGGACGAACCTGTCATCGTGACCTCACCTGTTGCGAGTATGCCGATGACTTCGATTGTCACCATCGCACCTTCTTCGAGCGTGCCACCTGTTGAGGCGGCGGTGGCTACCTCGTCTGCAGTTGTGGCCGCTCCGGGTGCTCAGTCGGGTTTAGTCGCGTTGATCAAGCAACATTCCAGCCTCGTCTACACTGGCTTACAAACGATGATACCGATGGTGTTGGCGAAGAACCTTGATTTCGAGCTCTTGAAGATGACTTCTCAGCTTTCGATCGAGGTTGTCAGGGGGCTTGGCAATCCTGGGGTGGATGACGCTCGGGAGGCGGTGGTTAATGGTTTAGAGCAACCCATTAACGAATACTTGCAGCGGACTGAGGGCAGCCTTGATGCTGATGTCCAGGCTCGGTACGATCTCATGTCTGAGCGGTTTGCTGCAAAGCTTGAAAGCCTAAACAACTCTATCCAGACGCATAAGCTAGAGATGGATAGGAGAAGAGTTATTATGGAAGAAGCCCTTGCCGTTGAGATGCAGTGTCGATCCGAGCATGAAGGGAATGCGGCGAGGGTCTCCAAGCTGCGGGAAAAACTTGCTCGGGCAAAGGAGTGGGCTTCCCAGTCGTTGGCAGGTGTGGAGGTAGCGACTGGTCGACTGAGCGAAGCGCGACGGGATCTGGACCGTACGGAAGCTGCCCGTTCGGGCTGTCTTCGGGCAAGGGCTGATCTGACCCTTGTGCATACTCCGAAGGCACGGCTGGAGCAGGCTCGTGCCGATGCTTTGGCCCTTAGGAATGAGAGGGTAGCTGCACTGGAGCAGCAGATTCATGGCCTGATTACTCCGCCATCTTGATGTACCCCTTCCTATGTAATTCTGCCTTCTTCGAGAATAAATAACAGCGACTCTTTTCTGACTGTTGTGGACCCATTATTTCAGAATATAAATGACAGGTTGGGTGAGAGTGATATCAGAGGTAGTATGGACGTGATAAACTCTCGATAAACTTCTTAGCGGGACATATCTATTCAGAGGTCATGCAGACATGATAGAGTGTAACCCAACTAATTATGTTTTTGGAAGTAGTTTTGTCAGAATCGAGTTCCTTGCTATTTTTCTCTCTGAGCAGGAGAGATTAGGCATAGTACCTTTTCAGGAATTTGCCGTTGATAGGAGCCATTAACAGATCTCCGTTGGGCTGGGCTATCCTGTAGGCGTCGTTTGAGAACGTTGTCTCGATCACATAAGGTTCCTCCCATTTGGGCTAGAATTTGCCTTTACTTCTGTGAGTTAGGATCATCGGCCTTCTCACAGCTAGAACTAGCTCGCCGACTTTGAACACACTTTTCTTTACTTTATGATTAAAAGCTTTGGAAATGCGTGCTTGGTAGAGCGCGATGCGCTGCTGAGCTTGGAGGAATTTCTCGTCTAATCCTTCGAGCTCTTGGAGCCTCAACAGGTCATTCTTTTCTCGAGTCAGCTCACTAGTCACGGCTATTCGGAGCGACGGGATCTGGATTTCGATAGGAAGGACCGCCTCGCTTCCGTAGACTAGTGAAAAGGGGGTACAACCTGTTGGTGTCCGTACCGTTGTGCGGTATGCCCAGAGATATTCGCCCAGCTTCTCGTTCTAGTCTCTTTTGTTTGAAGAAACGAACTTCTTCAGAAGCTTGATAATGGTTTTGTTGAAGGCTTCCGCCAAACCATTAGCAGCTAGATAATATGCCGTAGAGGCAATGTTGTGTATCCGGTTATTATCGCAAAACTGATGAAACGCTTGGCTGATGAACTGAGGTCCATTGTCGTGGATTATCCTTCGGGGAATCCCAAAGCGATAAATGATATAGTGCTTGATGAAGCTGATTACGTCAGACGCCTTTACTTTCGCCAGAGGGATTGCTTCAGACCATTTGGAAAAGTAATCTGTGATGGCCAGTATGAACCGGTGGCCTCTGGAGGAAGACGGGTGAATGGGCCCAATGATATCCATACCCCAGGCTTCAAAGGGCCAGGAAGCAATCGTAGGATGTAGATATTCAGACGGTTGATGTATGAAGTCTGCATGGACCTGGCAGGCCCTGCATCATTTTGCATAGCTGATCGCGTCTGTGATCATAGTGGGCCAGTAATAGCCCATTCTCCTGATGCGGTCCTGCAGCTTAGGACCGAGCTGATACGCTCCGCATACGCCGTCGTGAGCTTCACGGATAATCTGTTGTGCCTCGGTGCTAGCGAGACATCTTAACAGCAGTCCGTCGTAGGTCCGACGATACAGGTATTGTGAAGATGCATCGAAGTAGAAGCGTAACGATCGTCTCTTGACAGATACTGCTTCTTTGGGGTCCTCTGGCAAGATTCCATATGCCACGAAATCTATGAAGGGACTCGTCCAATCTCTTATAGGAGGATCGGCGTTTACAGCGTAGCTGCGTTCTAGGTGACAGTTGTTCTTCACACAGAATAAATCTCTGTTAAGAAGGATTACCGAATCCTGCCTTCTTATAGGGGTGGCTAAGTCCGTAGCTAGGCTGGCCAGGGCATCAGCTTTCTGATTCTGAGATCGAGGTACATGCTCTAGGAAGAACCTTTTGAACGTCATGGCTATCTCGACCGTTGCTTGGTGATAGGGGATGAGGTCTGGATTCCGGACTTCGTATATCCCTCTGACTTGGTTGACGATAAGCAGAGAGTCGCCGAAAGCTTCCAGGGATTCCACCCCCAGCTCTTTAGCGACTTGGAGACCTATTAGCAGGGCGTTGTATTCTGCCACATTGTTGGAGCAGGGCTCGCTAAGAGAATATGCTCGGTAGATGACGAGCTGATCTGGAGTAACTAGGACGACTCCTACTCCTGAAATGACGCTTCCCTTAGGACCGACTCTAGAGGCGCCATCGAAGAATAGTTGCCATACGTCCCTTTCCCTTGCAAAATTATATTCCGCAACCTCATCGGGGATGTCTTCGTATAGCTTGGAGGTCTCCGGGATTGGATGAGCTGCTAGGAAGTCGGCCAGTGCTTGGCCTTTGATGGACTTCTGTGGGACGTAGACCATGTCATATGGTGTCAGTAGCAATGCCCAAGTTGCGAGTCGGGAGTTAAGGGCACTTGGCTTGCTCATCAGCACCCGGAGAGGGTTGATCCTGGAGATGATATGAATAGTCTGGCCGGCGACGTAGTGTCGCATCTTCTGGACAGCGAACATCAGAGCCAAGCATTCCTTCTCCACTTGGTTGTACCGGTGTTCGGCCCCGACCATCATCCTGCTGAGGTAGTAGATAGCCTGTTCATGACCCGCATCGTTCTTCTGTGCAAGGAGAGCTCCTAGCGAATGATCCATTGCCCGAACGTACAGCAAGAAGGGTTTTCCCATGACGGGAGGCACCAGAACTGGTGGACTGGTTAGGTAGCGCTTGATATCCCCAAACGCTTGCTGGCAGGTTTTGTCCCATATGAAGGATACACCTTTCTTCATGAGGTGAGAGAAGGGCTGACATCTCCCCGAGAGGTTGGATATGAATCACCGGATGTAAGCCAGACGTCCTTGGAACCCCCTGAGTTCCCTCAGATTACGGGGTGGTCGCATTGCTATGATCGCTTGGACTTTGTCAGGGTCTACTTCGATGCCTCTGGCGGTAATGACAAATCCCAGGAATTTGCCACTGGATACCCCCAGAAAGGACTTTGTAGGGTTCATCTTGAGTTGATGCTGGCGCATTAACTCGAATACCGCCCTCAGGTCTCGAACGTGATCACCTTTGAGGCGGCTTTTGACAGCTATGTCGTCCACGTAACATTTTACTGTCTTGCATAACTGCTCGCGGAATATGTTACTCATAGCTCGTTGGTATGTAGCCCCGGCATTCTTTAATCCGAAGGGCATGACCGTATAGCAATATACCCCCAGTGGTGTCCGAAAGGCAGTGTGCTTTTCGTCTTCCGGATGCATCTTGATCTGATTGTATCCCGAGAACCCGTCCATAAAAGACATACGCTCGAAGCCGCAGGTGTTGTCGATCATGATGTCCGTGATGGGAAGGGGGAATTCATCTTTGGGGTAGGCCACATTCAGATCTCGGTAGTCGATGCAGATACGTACCTTTCCATTTTTCTTCATGACTGGGACAACGTTGGCAACCCAGTCGGGATGTTGTTCTTCCCGGATGAAACCGCAGGTTATCAACTTCTTGACTTCGTCCTCGATGGCGTCCATCATATCCGGGCAAAACCGACGTTGGTGTTGTTTCACTGGCTTCGAATCGGTCGAAATATTGAGCTTATGAGTAGCTACCCTCGGGTCTAGGCCTGGCATGTCCTCATAACCCCATGCAAAGACGTCGACATATTCCTTTATCAGCTGTATGATCTCTTCCTTTTCGACCGGAGGAAGATTATTACTGACAAATATTGGCTTTGGTGAGAGCTCACCCCCAACATTGACTTGGATAACTTCGTCCTTGGTGGGAGGTTCTCTCTGCTCGAAGCGGAATTCCCACTGTGTATCCATTTGTTGAGCCCAGGGGTCATTCTCGAACGGCTCCGTATCCTGTTCCTCGATTTCTGAGGGGCTTGTCATCACCATATTCACTGATAGTGTTAGTTTGAGAACATCAGGTGAGTCAGAGGACGACGAGCTGCTCTGGGAAGATGGAAAGGGGTCCTCATCTGGCTTGGAAGTTGCGAGGGAGGTGGCATATCCCAATCCGAGACGAGTCTGTCGATAGCGGAGGTCGCCGTGCGGCGGCGTTCGTCTGCCTCTTCCGTAGTTGAGGCCTGGCTTCCGCTTCAAGTCGTAGCCCATGTTTTGCATGATCCTTTGCGCTTGTGGGCTGTATTGGCGAACCTGCACTTTCCCGGTATCGTCATCGAGAGGATCTTCCTGGACAGTCGGTTGATTCCGCATGCGACCAAAGACTATTGGATGCTGGCTGCTGCAGGTAGGCGGGACAAGGAAGATAGAATCCTCATGTGGCCCATATGCTGTGACGACGTTGGATGGCGACGTTACTTCCCAGACATACGGTCGGTAGGAGTTTATAGCTTCTAAGAACTTTTGAGCCAATGGTTCTACCTCGTCATGTGGAGTAGATTCATGTTTCGGAATCTGAGTACCGATGTACCGAAAAAGAGGATGTTTATTATCATCTGGAACTCCGTTCCTGGTGGCATTTACATCAGTCGGCTGCTGGTTGCGCCAAAGTTTGATGACTATGGGTGGAGGCTTTAGGTTCAAAGTGATCACTAGAGGATCACCCCCTCCTTCCGACTTGGTCTTTCTCAGGTGGACAGCGGTAGGTTCTATGGCTTTTGGACGAGCGGTTCGTCCTTTCACTCTGATCGACAGTGGTAGTGTGGCAGAGGGCTCTTCGGGCTCCCGGTGGGATTCCTTCTTCGCCACTCCTGGCGCTTCTTCCGTATGGTCATGGGAATACAACACGGCATCGGAATAGTAGGATTCTACTCCTTTAAACGGGTTTAGGTCAGCCACCTCCATTTGTACGGTTCCTTGTGCGTCTACATATTTAAGGCATTGATGTAGGGTTGAAGGAACGATGTTGTGGTCGTGGATCCATGGTCTTCCCAGTAAAATATTGTAGGATACCTCTGAATCGATGATGTAACATGTGGCCACTGATCTAAGGTTGCCGATCTGGACTCTCAAGCGAATCTTCCCTAATGGTTTACTCCTTCCAGCGTTGAAACCCACGATTGTAGTGGTAGTGTAAGCCAGTTCGCTGGTAGGAATTCTCAATGGCCCGAGCAGACTGCGAGGGATGATGCTGATCGACGATCCCGGATCTATGTGAATCCGGTCGACCTCCATGGAACCGACGTACCCGGTGTAATAAAGGGGCCTGTCATGCCAATTATGTTTTAATAGCATGTCATCTTGAGTGAAAGTGATATTCGGGACCACCTCCATCACGCTGTGGCATTGAGGACATGCCACTGGTTCTTCGTCGGGGTACTTGAGCTGGGTCAAGAAAACTTCCGCCTGCATCAGTGCTTCATTCAGGGCTAGACGAGTGTCGGGGGAGAGCCTGAGTAGCTCGAAGATGGATAACCTGGCTGGCGTATTGGCCAGTTGGGCCAGGATGTCAAACTTGTACAGTTTGTCTAAACCTTTGCTCGGAATATTTTTCACAGGTTTGTCGAAGCGTACTTCTTTCTGTTTTGCCTTTTTCGCCGGAGTAGGTTTCGCAGAGCTGATGCTTGGCACGACGGGATCTTGCTCTGACGGTTTGGTAGCTGGAGCGTCAGCCGGCGCACCTTCCTGATTTGCTCCGTCATTGTCGAGGTAGGCCCTCCCTGAACGGGTTGCGACAAGTACCTCGTCTCCGTCTGATGTAGAATAAGTTGTGACCATGTAGCATGATCTGTATTTGGGATTCTTCTTGGGGGTAGCCCTGGTTGCCTTGGTCTCCTCCTCTAGATCTGACACCAAATCTTGGTGAACCCACATAATCTCGCCCCGCCGGATAGTTAGGGGCACCAGGTTGTGACCTTGATCCCTAGTAGGGGGAAGGTTAACGAGGTTCATTGTTGCCCGGGAGATGGGTGTAACACCATCAGGGACCTTTTGGGGAGGCAAATTGCCAAACTGCAGAGAGATCATGTTGACCGTGACCGTTTTCTCGATGTTGTGCAGAGTGATGGCCTTAGCATCGATCAACCCCTGGATCTTCCTTTTTAGCACATAGCACACCTTTGTCGGATGGTGCACGTATCTGTAGAAGATGCAGTATTTTGGGTCGTCAGTATTGCTGACCTCCTGGGGCCGCCTTAGTTCTGGGAGGGTGATCTTGCCACTTTTGACGAGACATTCGAAGATACTCGGGATATCGTCGTCGTCGAAAGAGTAGACTTCGACGGGCCTCGGAGCCCCTAGTTTCGCTTGGGCGGTCGTCGCAATCTTTGGCTTGGCCGTATTGATTGCTAGTGCTTCCTTCCCTTTGGGACCATGATGATGGTCGCTGCCAGGGGATGACCTCTTGCTTCTGTCAGAGGCGAAGATCATGATGCCATTGTCGCGCGCCTTGCGACTGTTGTCTTCGGCTGCTATCACCGAGAGGATGAACGAGGGCCAATCATGGAACTGATATGGTCCTGTGAACACCGAGACCACAGGAAGGAGGTTCTTCCTGCAAATGTCCACCAATGCTGAGTCTGGAACTCCTGGAGGCATTTGTAAGGTGGCCTGACGAAAGCGTTCGATGAAGATGCGAACGTCTTCCTTTTCCTTCTGCTTGACTTCGATGAGAGAGGACATAGACATGTCCATTCCTCCCTCGTAGAATCGTGTGAAGAATAGAGCTTTGAAATCCTCGAAGGAAGTAATGCTGTTGTCCGCCAAGCTACGGTACCACTGATAGGCTACTCCTGAGAGGCAGCCTTTGAACACCCGAGTGAGGAGGGCATCGTTCCCTTGTAGCAGCACCGTCATCATACTGAAATAGTTCATGTATTGGCTTGGTGATGTTTTTCCCTCGAACAGAGCCATCGCCTGAGGTTTGTATTTTGGAGGGAAAGGGACCTCTTCCCAGATAGCTGGGTATGGCTGGTTGATTCCCAGTTTCTTGAGCTGATCTTTGTGCTTCAAGGCATCGAACTGGGCTTTCAACTCCCGGACCGCCTGCATCGGATTTTCCGTTGGAAGTGGAGGAACTGCTGACTCTTGATCTAGAGCGGGTTCTTGGCTTGGGCCGGATGGTGGCAAGTCCACCCCCACATGTATCTGAGTTGGCGGAACTGATGCTTGAGCCATGGCAGCTGCGTGCTGAGTTAGCATCATCTGGTGCATATTCTCCATTACGGATTGCATTTGTTTCAGCGACGTCTCCAGGTCAGTGATGCGTTATTCTGCGTCTCCTGTTGGCGACGCTCCCTTGCGTTCGTCTTCGATGGCGTAAGCTCCCATTTCTCTGGGCGTCGTCGAAGGGTAAGTATAGGTCGCTGCAGAAGTCGACTCTATACTCTCGGCATCTGATTTGGGAGATTGGCGACCCCCAGCGTCGGAATTAGACGAGTACGGAGCTGGTTGCTGTGACCTTGCACGGGTGTTTTGGAATACCCCAGCTTCAGCGTTCCTGAGGAGGTCTTCAAATTTTCTCTGGCTCGGAGGTCCAGAGGGAAGACGCTTTGAGCTCGACCCTCTTCTAGGTATGCGTGAAGCCATGTTCACGGACGCATACGTGTGCTCCTCTTCCGAGAAAGATTGAGAGTAGTTCAATCGGTCGAAGACCGATCGTTTTGCTTTAGAATAGTAGCAGTCAATCACAATCTTATGACTATTACAACATTGTCTCCTAGGGGGCGTAATAGACATGTCGGAAGGTCCCCTCTCCCTACGCTTCTGGACTAGGCATTCGCGTAGGTCAGGAGTAGCAATTTGAGCTTGTTTTGCGCCGTAGGGCTTACCCAGGCGTGATTTGGAGATTCGCTCAGACAGGCGTAAACCTGAAGAGGTGTTCAGTCGACCGTCGTCTTCCCGCGTAATCTGGAGGATAGGCAGATTGCTTCTTCGCTGGTGTAACGGCCGAGGAGTTGAGTACTCGCCTGCTTGCTTCCTCTTGCGGAGATCACGACGCTCATCTAGTCCATCGTAGAGGTCAGATGTCGTCCTGTGCCTGGAGCGTGATCTGTACTTCTGATTTGGCGTTGAGGCACCATCAGAGGTTTTGTCTGTACCGCGCGTAGCGGGAGACTGGTTTCTGCACGTATAGCGCAGTGGATACTCCTGGGTTAGCGTTGAGACTTTACCAGAAGTTTTGTCTATACCGCGCGTAGTGGGAGACTGAATTTTACGTGCGGGGTACGGAGGGAGCGATGCTAGCACCTCATTGGTCGGAGAGATCGGAGAGATCGGAGAGTCCACAGGAATGGCGGAGGATATCTTGGGCATCCACACTTTGCGTAGCTTCCTATTGCCTTAGACGGAGAGAGAGTGAGAGCTACCCCCAGTCCGAAGCATGTCTTCGTAGATAGACTGGTCGAAATGAACGACCAGTGTCTTCTTCACGGTTCCTACAGGTACCGCATCGTATTGAGCAATTACTTCCTCGTCAGAAGAGAAGGATGTCCCCAGCAGAGTCGCCATCTTGTTTGTGGTATTAAACGAAAGAATGAATGTGTATTTCAATGACAGGGTTTATACGAGACCCGTGCCCTTTGGTTTACAAACAAACTTGTACAATTCGATCCTATACGAGGATGCGGGAGTATAATTTATTTAATCTGGGTATGAATTGCTATAGGTGTCTGATCTGCGGTCGATCACTTTAGCCCTTGAACTACACGATGTTGAAGAAGTGCCGTGGAAGACAGGATGCAGCTTCGGAGGTTGCGAAGGAGGGTGGATGCGCGATGCTGAAGGTCGTCGCTCCCTATTCCTTGCCTGAGCTCTGTATTCTTCTCTCTCTCTCTCTGTCTCCTGATCTCCGGTTCGGTGACCTTGTTCGACCTTCTAAATTGTCAACCTTGTTCCCCATTGATAGGGGTCTCTATTTATAGAGTTTTGGTGACAGTGACTACTCCCTCGGTATAACAACCGAGGAGTGGAAAGTACAGCACCCTATTACACAATGGTTAAAGTAACCAATGCCTACGTATAGATGATCTTTTGAATGAGCGGGTGACGCGGGTCCAACTAAGGGGACACAACGCGTACAATTGCTACTAAGATCACGGCATAAAAGCCACGTAGGTAGGTATCCATTGTGTAGAAGGGGTTGGCGTAAAAGCCAAATGTCCGTCACCATGGCATAGAAGCCGAGCAGGCATAGAAGCCTGAGTAGGCATAGAAGCCGAACAGGCATAGAAGCCGAGTTGGCATGGAAGTCGGGTAGTCGTAGAGACTGGGAGGGCGCTGAAGCCGGATGGGCGTTGAAGCCGAGTAGGCATAGAAGCCGAACAGGCATAGAAGCCGAGTAGGCGTGGAAGACGTAGGAGCACAGATCCTGAATGGGCGTAGAGGCCGCTGCGTACCGTGCCAGGGTGCTGATGTGGACGTCTTTAGCCGGAATTACGGCTTTTGGAGATCAAATCTTTGGCAGAGATTTGCCATCATCCTGTGCATTAAATGTGGAGACGTGCCTTGAGGGGAAACTGTCACCGCTCTGTGCGTTTTGACGGAGGGACGTGCCTTGAGGGGACACTGTCATCGCTCTGTGCGTTTTGACGGAGGGACGTGCCTTGAGCCCTGTACGAAGCGCAGCTTTTGACGTGGCAGGCGGTTTGTCTTCTGCGGAGCGTAAAACAGCCCATGTTTGCCTGTGTAAAACAAGGCAGCGTATTCTCTTCGCACGCGAAAGAGCGGTTTATGCCGGGGGATTTTAGTAAGCGCCGGTTTGGTGATATTTTAATCAAATCCTCTGTATTAAATGCTGAGATCCGCCATCATACTATGGAGTGCATCCCGAGGGGTCTGCCCCCGTTCCCAGCCGTCGTTTGGGTAGCTGTGCAGCACTTTTTGTCAGGAGTCAGAGGTCAGGTTTACTGCGTGACTGGATAGTTACTTTTCGGGAATACGAAGCGTTCCTCGTACGCTTTAACGCTGCTTTGAGAGCGGCTGGGTTTTACGCCATGGAGGCGATGAAGAACCCTGTTTTACGCTGGATGGCTCTTGAAGGCCTCTGCTTATGCTTCTCTGTATCAAGATGCTGCGTAGATCTTCCAAGCATTTTTTTTCATACTTCTACAGTGATGGTCACAGGATTATGGTTAATTGCTGCTGTTCTAAAGCAAAATAGCCAGTTTTTGACCGGCTGAGCTACTCTCCATCTTTCCTAGAAGAAGAGCCCACGCATGCATCTGTGAACATGGCTTCACATATACCTGGAGGAAACTCAGGCTCAAGACGTCCGTCCTCTAGAACTTCAAGCCGAAGGAGATTCAACATGCTCCTCAAAGACACTGAAGATAGGGTGTTCCAGAACACTCGTTCGAGGTCACAACAACTGACTTCGTACTCCTCTGATTCCGACGCTGGGGGTCGCCATTCTCCCGAATCAAATACTGAGAGTATAGAGTCAACTTCTGCAGCAACCTATATACATCCTTCAACGACGCCAAGGGAAATTGGAGTATACACCATTGGAGAAGAACACGAGGAAGCTTCGCCGTCAGGGAGCAAGGAACAGCGCATCACTACACTGGAGACATCTCTGAAACAAATATAATTCATGATGGAGAGCATGCACCAGATGATGCTAACTCAACAGGCGGCTGCTATGGCTTAAACATCAGTCCCGCCAGCACAGATACGTGTGGGGGTGGACTTGCCACCATCCAACACGGTCCAAGAACCTTCTCTAGATCAAGAGTCAGCTGGTCCTCCACTTCCTCACTCGGAGAATGTATTGCCTCCTACGGGAGTCACGATACAACCGACTCCGCACCAATCCGTGGTCTCGCTACCGGCTGAAAATCCGATACAAGCAGTACGGGAGTTGAAAGCCCAATTCGATGCCTTGAAGCACAAAGAGCAGCTCAAGAAATTAGGAATCAACCAGCCTTACCCGGCTATCTGGGAAGAGGTCCCTTTTCCTCCGAGATACAAACCTCAGACTATGGCTCTGTTCGAGGGAAAAACATCGCCAAGTCAGTACATAAACTATTTCAGTATGATGACGGTGTTGCTACAAGGGAATGACGCCCTCCTCACTCGGGTGTTCAAGGGCTGTCTCTCAGGAGTGGCTTACCAGTGGTACCGCAGCCTGGCGGACAACTGCATTACTTTCTTCGAAGACTTCAAGGCTTTATTCTTCACACGATTCTACGAGGGAGGAATGGACATGTCTATGTCCTCTCTCATTGAAGTCAAGCAGAGGGAAAAAGAGGACGTTCGTACCTTTATCGAACATTTTCGTCAAGCCACGCTACAGATGCCTCCAGGAGTTCCAGACTCTGCGTTGGTGGACATTTGCAGGAAGAACCTCCTTCACGTGGTCTCGGTGTTCACAGGACCATATCAATTCCACGACTGGCCCTCGTTCATCATCTCAACAGTGGCCGCCTATGACAACAGTCGCAAGGCGCACGACAATGGCATTATGATCTCTACCTCCGACAGAGGCAAAAGGTCATCCCCCAACGGCGACCATCCTCGCAGTTCCAAAGGAAAAGAAGCTCTGGCGATCAATACGTCCAGACAAAAGACTGCGGCAACCACGCAGACGAAACCTGGGACTTCCAGGCCCGTCAAAGTATACTCTTTCGACGATGACGATATTCTAAGTATATTCGAGTGTCTCATCAAGAGTGGCAAGATCACCCTTCCGGAGGAGAAGCGGCCCAGTGAAGCCGGCAGTGCCAACAACCCCAAGTACTGCATCTTCCACAGATACGTACACCATCCGACCAAGGCGTGTTACATACTGAAAAAGAAGATCCAGGGGCTGATCGATGCTAAGGCCATCACTCTGCATAACACCGAAAAGACGGTCACGGCCAATATGATCTTCCTGTAATTTGGCAATCTGCCTCCCCAGGAAGCCCCGGACGGAGTGATACCTATTTCCCGAACAACGATGAACATCGTCAATCTTCCTCCGGCTAGGGGTCAAAATCATGACCTGGTACCCTTAACCACCCGGCGGGGCGAGATCATGTGGGTTCATCCAAATTTAGTATCGAAACTCGAGAAAGAGACTAATGCTGCTAAGGCTAAGTCTAGAAGAACTCCAAACCATGCCATATGGTTGCAACTTCTTCGCCATCAGACGAAGACGAGGCTTTGGCTGTGACCCGTTCAGGGAAAGCTTACCTCAAGGACTACGGAGCAAGTCCGAAAGATGCACCAGCAGACGCTTCAGCTACAGAGCCCGCCATACCACAGGCCGATCCTGCAAGACCGACTTCGGCGGACAAGGGGAAGCAAAAAGAAGTACGCTTCGATAAACCTGTAAAAAACATTCAAAACAAAGGTTTAGAGAAGCCATAAAACTTCGACATCCTAGCCCAACTAGCCAATACACCAGCCAGGTTGTCCATCTTCGAGCTACTCAGGCTCTCCCAAGACACTCGTCTAGCCCTGAGTGAAGCACTGATACATGCGAAAGCATACTTGACCTAGCTCAAGTCCCCTGACGAGGAACCAGTAGCAAGTCCGCAATGTCACAGTGGGATGGAGGTGGTCCCGAACATCACTTTCACACAAGATGACATATTGTTAAAACATAACAGGCATGACCGACCTCTCTATTACACCGGATACGTTGGTTCCATGGAGGTCGACCGGATCCACATAGATCCGGGATCATCAATCAACATCATTCCTCATAGTCTGCTCAGACCGCTGAGGATTCCTACCAGTGAATTGGCTTACACCACCACTACAATCGTTGGTTTCAATGCCGGAAGAAGTAAGCCGTTGGGGAAAATTTGCCTGAGAATCCAGATTGGCAACCTCAGATCAGTGGCTACATATTATGTCATCGATTCAGAGGTATCCTACAATATTCTGTTGGGTAGACCGTGGATCCACGACCATAACATCGTTCCTTCAACTCTACAACAATGCCTTAAATATGTAGACGCCCAAGGAACAGTACAAACGGAGGTTGCTGACCTAAATCTATTCAAAGGAATAGAATCATACTATTCCGATGTCGTATTGTACTCTCAGGACTACGCGGAGGAGGTGTCAGCCCAAGCAGAGAAGGAATCCCACCGGGAGCCTGAAGGACCCCCTGCCGAACAACCAGTGTCAATCAGAGTGAAGGGGCGAACTACTCGTCCAAAAGCCATGGAGCCTATGGCTATCCACCTGAACAAAACCAGGTCAGAAAAATGGGGTGATCCTCTAGTGATCACTTTGAACCAGAAGCCTCCACCCTTGGTCGTCAACCTTCGATACAACAAGCAGTCGACTGATGTAAATGCAACCAGGAACGGAGTTCCAGATGATAATAAACATCCTCTTTTCCAGTATATCGATGCTCTGATTCCAAATCAGGAATCCTCTCCCCATGACGATATAGAACCTATAGCGCAAAAATTCTTGGAAGCTATAGATTCCTATCATCTATACATATAGGAAGTAGCGTCATCATCCAATGTCGTCATAACATATGGACCACATGAGGACTCTATCTTCATTGTTTTGCCTGCCCGCAGCAGTCAGCATTTAATAGTCTTCGGCCGAACGCACAACGAATCGACTATACGAGAAGATTCCTTCAATAACGATGCTGGTGAAGTACAAGTTCATAGGTACAGCACGCAAGCCTTAAAGATCATGCAAAATATGGGTTATGACTTGAAACTGAAGCCAGGTCTTAACTATGGTAAAGGCAGACGAATACCACCGTGCGGTAATCCCCACTATCAACAAACTCATTTCGGGTTAGGGTATGCCACCTCCCTTACGACTTCCAAGTCAGATGAGGACACCTTTTCCCCTTTTCAAAATGGCTCATCGCCCTCCAACTCATCTCGTGCTCTCGAGCAAATATTACCAGTAAATATGGTAGTGACGGATCCCTTCGAATCAGACGAACAAGAATCCAAACTATTTGAGAATGACGCTTGGGCTCAGCAAATGGATACTCAGTGGGAATTCTGCTTCGAGCAGAGAGAACCTTCCACCAAAGATGAAGTTATCCAGATTGATGTTGGGGATAAACTTTCACCAAAGCCGATATTTATCAGTAACAATCTTTCTCCAGCTGAAAGAGAAGAAGTCATTCAACTGATAAGAGAATACATCAAGGTCTTTACGTAGAATTATGAGGATATGCCAGGACTTGATCCAAAGGTGGCTACTCATAAACTCAACATATTGCCCGATTCAAAGCCTGTGAAGCAGCACCAACGCCGATTCCGCCCGGATATGATGGACGCCATTGAAGCTGAAGTCAAGAAGTTGATAGCCTGCGGTTTAATCCGGGAGGAACAACATCCCGACTGGGTCGCCAATGTTATCCCGGTCATGAAGAAGAATGGGAAAGTGCGAGTCTGCATCGATTACCGAGATCTGAACGCAGCCTGCCCCAAAGACGAGTTTTTGCTTCCCATCACAGACGTCATGATCGACAATACCTGCGATTTTGAACGTACGTCTTTCATGGACGGATTCTCAGGATACAATCAAATCAAGATGCATCCTGAAGACGAGAAGCATACTGTCTTTCGGACACCACTGGGGGTATATTGCTATACGGTCATGCCCTTCGGGTTGAAGAACGCCGGAGCTACTTACCAACGGACTATGAGTAACATATTCTACAAGCATTTACGCAAGACAGTAGAATGTTACGTAGACGATATAGTTGTCAAAAGCCGCCTCAGGGTCAATCACATCCAAGACTTAAAGACGGTATTTGAGCTGATGCGCCAACATCAACTCTAAATGAATCCTATAAAGTCCTTTCTGGGTGTATCTAGTGGCAAATTTCTGGGATTTATCATTACCGCCAAAGGCATTCAAGTGGACCCTGATAAAGTCAAGGCCATCTTGAAAATACGACCACCCCGTAATCTGAGGGAACTCAGGGGATTTCAAGGTCGTCTGGCCTATATCCGGAGATTCATATCCAACCTCTCTGGAAGATGCCAGCCTTTTTTTTACCTCATGAAGAAAGGTGTATCCTTCATATGGGACGAAGCCTGTCAGCAAGCGTTCGAGGATATCAAGCGCTACCTCACTAGTCCGCCAGTACTGGTGCCTCCCGTCGTAGGAAGACCATTCTTCCTGTACGTTTGAGCGATGGACCATTCTCTGGGAGCTCTTCTCGCGCAGAAGAACGATACGGGACATGAACAGGCTATTTACTATCTAAGTATAATGATGATCGGAGCTGAGCACCGGTACAATCCGGTGAAAAAAGAATGTTTGGCTCTGATGTTCGCTATCCAAAAGATGTGGCACTATGTCACCGGCCAGACTATTCATATCATCTCTAAGATCAATCCTCTTCGGGTACTGATGAGCAAGCCAAGTGTTCTTAACTCCCGACTCGTGACTTGGGCGATATTATTGACACCATATGACATGGTGTACGTCCCTCAGAAGTCCATCAAAGGTCAAGCATTGGCTGACTTCCTAGCTACTCATCCGGTCCTGGAGGCCTACAAATTATACGAGGACATTCCCGACGAAGTTGCAGAATGTAGTTCCGTAATGGAAAGTGACGCATGGCAGCTGTTCTTCGACGGCGCCTCCAGGACTGGTCCCAAAGGAAACGTGGTTTCAGGGGTAGGAATTGTCCTGGTTACTCCCGATAAACTCGTCATCTATCGAGCATACTCTCTTAGCGAGCCTGTTCCAATAATGTGGCAGAGTACAATGCTCTACTAATCGGGCTCCAAGTTGCTAAAGAGCTGGGGGTCGAATCTCTGGAAGCTTTTGGTGATTCTCTGCTTATCGTCAATCAAGTCAGGGGAATATATGAAGTTCGAAATCCAGACCTCATCCCCTATCACCAAGCAACGATCGAGATAGCCGTGACATTCAAGGGGTTCTTCCTAGAGCATGTACCTCGATCTCAAAATCTGGAAGCCGATGCCCTAGCCAGTCTAGCTGCAGATTTAGCTACTCCTATAAGAAGGCAGAATTCGGTAATCCTTCTAAATAGAGATCTATTTTGCGTGAAGAACAACGCTCACATCGAACGCAGTTACGCTATGAACACCGATCCCCCTACGAGAGATTGGAGAAGTCCCTTTACAGATTTTGTGGCATACGGAATCTTGTCGGAGGACCCTAAAGAAGCAGCATTCGTCAAAAGATGATCATTATGCTTCTACTTCGATGCATCTTCATAATGCTTATATCGTCGGACCTACGACGGACTGCTATTGAGATATCTCTCTAATGACGAAGCACAGTAGATTATCCGCGAAGCTCACGACAGCGTATGCGGGGCTCAACAACCTGGTCCTAAGCTACATGATCGTATCAGGAGAATGGGCTATTACTGGCCCACTATGATTGCAGACGCAATCAAGTATGCCAAACGATGCAAGGCCTGTCAGGTCCATGCAGACTTCATACACCAGCCGTCTGAACATCTATATCCTACGGTTGCATCCTGGCCTTTCGAAGCATAGGGTATGGACATCATTGGTCCTATTCACCCGTCTTCTTCCAGAGGTCAGTTCATACTAGCCATCACGGATTACTTCTCCAAATGGCCAGAGGCGATCCCTCTCGCTGAGGTAAAAACATCCAATGTGATCAGCTTCATCAAGCATCACGTCATTTATCGCTTTAGGATTCCCCGAAGGATAATCCATGACAATGGGCCTCAGTTTATCAGCCAAGCGTTTCATCGATTTTGCGATAAAAATCGGATACAAAATGTTACCTCTACGGCATATTATCCAGCTGCTAATGGTTTGGCGGAAGCCTTCAACAAAACCATTATCAAACTCTTGAAGAAGTTTGTCTCTTCGAACAAAAGAGATTGGAACGAGAAGCTGGGAGAATGTCTCTAGGCATACCGCACAACGGTCCGAGCGCCGACAGGTTGCACCTTGTTCTCACTGGTCTACGAGAGTGAAGCAGTTCTTCCTATCAAAATTCAAATCCCGTCACTCAGGATAGCAGTCGCCAATGAGTTAACTCGGGAAAAGAATGACCTTTTAAGGCTTCAAGAGCTAGAAAGATTAGACGAGAAACGCCTTCAAGCTCAACAGAGTGTTCAAAGTTGGCGAGCTAGTCTTAGCTGTAAGAAGGCCAATGATTCTCACTCACAGGAGCAAGGGCAATTTTTAGCCCAAATGGGAAGGCCCCTACGTAATCGAGACAACGTTCTCAAACGGCGCTTACAGGTTAGCCCAGCCTAATGGAGACCTACTAATGGCTCCTATCAATGGCAAATTCCTGACAAGGTACTATGGTTAACCTCCTCTGCTCAAGTGGAATAAAGGCGAAAATCTCATTCTAACAAAACTACTTCCAAAACGAAACTAGTTGGGTCGTACTCTATCATGTCCATACTACCTCTGATAGTACTCTCACCCAAACCCGTCATTTACATTCTGAAATAACGGGTCCACAAAGTCAGATGAAAAGCCTCTTTATTATTCCCCAAAAAAAAAGAGCGGAAGTACATTGAAGAGCAAAAAAAAAGGGGCAAAAGTACATCATGAAGGAGGAGCGGTCAAATCACGAATCTGCTGCGCCAGTCTGGCCATCTTCGCATTCCTGGAGTCCAAAACGGTAGCTCGAGCTCGCTCCCATCTCGTCTCCTCATCATTCAAGTCGGATAAATCAGACAGAGAATGTGTAAGAGCGGCGTGCATGGCACTCGCATGTGCCAAGTTCTGTTAAGCTTCTTCCATCTGGCACTGTAACACATACACACCGGCGGCTGAAGCAAGAGACCACTCCATCGCTAAAGAGAGCTCAGCCTCCAACTTACGGACCCTCGCTTTATTTTTCTCATGTTCAGCTTTACTCTTGGCCAACTGGGGAGCAACACACTCTAAGAGGGTGTGCTCGTCGCTCATATCCTGCTACCGCATCTCGAGGGACCTGCTCAGAGCTTCCAACTCTCCTAGCCTTGCAGTCAGCGAGTCATATTCATCCTGGACCAAATAGTCAACACTATCTTGGGATAGCTGCGAGTATTCGTTAATGGGTTGCTCCAAACCATTAACTACCTCCGCCAGGGCATCAGCTAAACCAGTATCACCAAGGTCCCTGATCGCCTCTATCGAAAATCGAGAGGAACTCTTCAGGCGCTCAAAGTTTAAATTCTTCTCCAACACCATTGATATCAGCGTTTTCAAAGTGTTGTAGAAGATACTGGTATACTGCTCGGTCAGCGCAGCTAGGCCGGAATGCACGCTGGGAGTGGCTACAATATTGTCGAACCTCGCTCTAGAGGCAACCATAATCGACGTGGCTAGAGTCCTCGTCTCAACAGGGGGTGCAACAAAAGAGGAAGCGCCAACCCGCATACTCGAAGGAGGCGTTGTCGCAACGACAGGGTCGTCCTCTTGAGGTATCGAAGCCTCGTCGGCAGGCGAGCCGGCACCCGAAGATGCTTCCCCTTCAAAACCAGGCGCCTCCGTATCAACACCAAGACCTAACACGGAGCTGAATGACGCATATGCATTGCCCTCCCCGAAGAGGTCATCCCCTGAGAAGAAGATAAGAGGAAGTTAATGTCAAACATGATGTTAATTTTCCTAAAAGAAGAGGCACGAAAAGACAACAGTGATGCTAGGCAAGCTGTCATACCTGAAGATAAGGGCCTGCTAACTGACACTGGCAAATACTCTTCCAGGTCTTCACCAAGATCCACTTGAGGCTCGTCAACTGGAATCTCGTTAGAAGCGCTGACGGGCATGGCAGGGGCCTCTCCCAATGCTGATCTGGACAAAGGTATATGGAGTCTTATAACCAGCCCCGAAGGCGACTTCGTTCCACTACCTGAAGCAGTAGCAGCGGTAGCAGCCTCCAGCTGAGATTCTCCGGCGCCACCGGCTAAAGCTGTAGAAGGTTCCTCTCTAAAAGGCGAGGAACCCCTAATCAAAGAATCATCCCCGACATAGGGAGAAGCAGGCTCACTTCCAAGAGCCTCAATGCCAGGAATCTGGAGAGGACGAGTAACCATCCTCTTCGTCCTCTTACGAGGGGAAGCCTCCTTCAGAGCGGAAGCCCTTCGTTTCCCGGAGACTACCAACGCCCCTGCTGGTGTAGGTATTTCACCCCTCGGTACCGATACGAGAGGCTCATCCGGAGTAGCGGACTCGTCACCCTCGTCAGAAGAAATCGAGGGGACTTCAACCCTTCCCCCAAGCTTGGAAGAGGGCACCCTAAAACTTTCACCCATATCAAAATCGCGATGGGAGGTGTTCGTTGCCACATAGAACTGGGTATACGAATGCAGGATGCGCAACTCCGTGGAGGGTGTGACGAAGGGCACAATAAAAATTGCTCCGGTGCAGCCCATGATAAAATATCGCCATCCCCTCGCTCCATCGATGAGTCCACCTCTGGACCTGAAGCTGGTGACAGCGTTGCCCACATGCAACTGATCATACCCAAACTGCCTGGCAAACCGACTAGGCAGGTAGGGTTCGAAGAAGTAGAGATCTTCACTTCTGTACAGCAGGTGGAAAGGTCTAATGCAGACCAACCAATTGAAGGCTTCAGGAGAAAGGGTAGTCCTATCTCTACCTGAGTCCTCAAGCCTAATCCCCGATTGGTTGCGATGAACAGAGGGGACACTGCAAAGGAGCTTCCAGCTGTGACCGCAATGCAGCACCCACCGACAGTCTAAACTGTGAGCACATTCCAAGAGGATTTCTTGTAATTCAGCAAGAAACTCCCCCCCAAGCTACTATCGGAACCGGGAGACATCACCCGGGGGTTATGGAAAATTAACCATTCCATCAAATACAGGTATGGTAATTCCACCCGGGGAAATCTTTTACGCCGAGCTTCATCAGCGAGCAGCGCCTCAGTCATCGCCCTAAAGCCAGCTTGTATGCGGCACACCATAGCAGGGAGCAAGCCCAGTCTCGCCCCAAACACCAGACGTAATGCAGGCCACAAGATATTGCGGTGAATACGATCCGCAGATGCGATGCCGGGTACCACCAGTCGGCGCAGCCATATAGAAAGGAAGCCAGCCAGTTGAGCTTCCTTGGATAGAGCCCTGCGACAATACCTCAGATAGCTATAGGCCTTAGTACCTGCAGGATATTTTCCTATCCCTTCGACGAGGATCTGATCCGGAGCCCTAGCTTCTTCCAGGAGATCGTCGACTTCCTGAGCAGTCAGCATGCTTAGAGGATTCACAGGCTCATCCTTGACTTCCAAGACTTTCTCCGGCTGAGCAGCCCTAGCCCGGTAAAAAAAGAGGTAGAACGTCCATTTACTGGTGTGAGCCAAATCTGAAGGCTCAGCATTGAAGGCAGTACAAGCAAGGTAGTGGCACATCAGCTCATGGTACACTTCCACTATCCGAGGGTCTGAATCTCCCAACTCCCGGTTCGTGGGAACATACTCTTCGTACGGAGTATCCCCCATCGGCAATCTC
Organism: Iris macrosiphon; assembly: GCA_036927795.1. Lineage (NCBI taxonomy): Eukaryota > Viridiplantae > Streptophyta > Magnoliopsida > Asparagales > Iridaceae > Iris > Iris macrosiphon. The sequence goes on along the minus strand of JAYESA010000005.1, from coordinate 227,473,946 downwards.
GAGATCTCTGCCATCTCATGAAGGGCCAGTCCCAACTCCCCCAGCGGAGTGGCGAAAGTCCCGGTGAGCGGAATGTATTGCTCCATCAGTGCCAAAAACAGGTTAGGGTTAGGAGGTAACCCAACGCTGGTGGCACTCACAGCTGCCAACAGACCGATGTTCTCCAACTCGATCCGAAAATGCTCCAGGGCCCAATCAACTAAGCGAGCCCATCGAAGATTTGTTGGGGTCATCCACCCGTTGCATCGAGGATTCGCCTTGGGGTATAGTCCTCCGCGCCCCATAAAATTATTACAAAATGTCGGCAATTGCACCGGCTGGAGCACCAAGCTGTCTTCACTCGGGACACTGCCCGGGTACAATCCCCTGAACAACGTTACATGACCGGAAGGGCGACTGACAAATAGGCCAGATCCTTTCTGGTAGAAGATCTTTCCCGGCCTACCGTGAAGATCGGGAGTCAGTGTCCACGACATCTTCCTGGGATGAGTAGCATGGGAGAATACCGAGATAGGATAATCTCTCGGCATCTTGGGCAGACTCAAGACCAACTTCCCGGCAAGGAAAACCCAGAGTTCTTTCTTTGGCTTCGTCTGGGACTGCTTGTCAATCATGTCCCCGAAAAGAAAGGCCGGCTTTATATACTGGTCCCCGTATACATACGTCAAAGGCTCTCCATTAATCATGTTCAGCAGCGTTCGCTCGCCCTGAGCCGATATCAAGATTTCCCTTCCTTTGGGATATTGGGGTCCGAAGATAGGAAATGTCACGTGTGACAGATTCTCCAAATAGTTGGAGTGCAGCATCCCGGCGGCAGAGCCCATCACTTCAGCCAGTGGAGACTCATGCAAGTTAACTGCAAAAGCACAGAAGAAATACGTCAGTTCCTAACTAGACATTTTGGGACTTGTAGCATCCACAAAAAGAAAAAAACAACAGTCCGTGCTCTACGTCGAGACTGTGAAACTTGAGCCTTTACGCTGGAATCCATTTCCTTAAAAAACGTAAAATTCAAGATTGGCAGTATACGGTCTGTGCTTTACGCCAGATTGATTAAATTGAGTTATTACGCCAGAATTTCCATCCACAAGCATAAAACTCAAATTTTAATAGTATACACCAAGTTTTCGGCAGTCAAAGCTTTTTACGCTCAATTGCGAAAATCTGGAGTTTTTACGCTGACACATTAGGAATGTGGGCGTAAAAGATAAAACGTCTCCGTGCATCATCTTCCTCAAAGAGGCTTTCAGCACAGAAGACGACCTAACGCGGTCACGTTCAACGTGTGCGAAGGATTTTTCAGTCGTTCTCATTCGTCCCAAAAGCTCTACCTATCAGCCCTGGTGCACTGATCGTCGGCGGGATGCTCGGCTCAGAATGGGGTTCGCCCTGTCCAACCGGAGGCACTCCTGCTTGGGCAGAAGAACTAGAAGAGAAATCAATCTTCTTTCCCTTAGAGGAGGAGGATTGCTTAGAGGCCATTACTGGAAACTTTGAAGACTCAGAGAAGACTCGGAGAAGAGCTCGAACAATCGGAGGCTTTCTTTCGCAGAAGACGGATGAAAAGTTTTTTCCCTCAGAAAACTTGGGATATATATAGAGTTCGGATGGACTCCTCGGACCCCGAACCAAATATTCTAATTAATATTCGGTTATGATTGGGTCCTACGTCAGCCTATTATTCAGAGAAGGCGGACAGTCAGCGAATACGAAAAGTTTTCGCGCAAAGCAGGTCAGCAGTTCTTACGCTAAGGAGCTTTCTACGCTCGACAGCAACAGATCTACGGTTTCACGCTCGCAAGCTATAAGTCTATGGTTTTACACCCGGATGCCTTTGTGCTCGGTAGATTTTATGCTCGAGAGGCCACAATCCTATGACTTCATGCCAGCAGATAACAAATCGATGATCTCACGCTCCGTGGCGCTTAGTTTTCGCTCAGAAGCAACAGATCCGCGACTCCACGCTCGGAAAAAATTTCTTTTCAGAAGCCACAAATCTACAGTTCTACGCTAAGGAGCTTTCTACGCTCGACAGCTATGAATCTACGACTTTACATTCGACGGCTACAAGTCGGGTTTTACGCCCAGATGCCTTTGTGCTCAGTAACTTTTATGCTCGAGAGGCTACAAACCTACGACTTCACGCTCAGGAACTACAAGTCTATGATTTCAAGCCCGATGGTGTTTAGTTTATGCTCAGAAGCTACAGACTAATGATTTTACGCTCCATGACTTCTCGCACATCTGAAGGATACGTCGGCCAGATCACGCGTACATCTGAACGGTCCTCAAAAGCGGTCAATTGTAAAGAGTTCACGCAGAAGATACTCGTTCTTGACCTCAAGATATCCCAAGTACCCGAAGCATAGAGAGTTCAACATTAAAAAACTACTCTTCTTCATGGGTCGATTCAAAGTTCATCCAGACTCCAGTCTGAATATTTCATCTATCAAGATGGCAACTCAGTTTGACAGCCATTTCTCGACCCTGTTCCAAGGGATTTTCGAGAAATCATTCTTGAAGATGATGTCTGAACAAAGAAATTCTGTTCATCAGAAGCAGCAGTTCAGAATTCTACGCGGTTCCTCACTCCTAAAATAGCAGGACGGTTCGAACACTCGAATGCTACAACGGCTTTCTACGCATCTTTAGTTATACGTAAAAGACAAGACAGGACCTAGCACTCTTTCTAAACAGAGCCGGCGTAAAGAATCAGACGTGTCAAAGCCACACATATTCAGACTTCACAGCAACGTATGGCAAAACAATCATATGCAGAGAAGAAGACGACTTTATTAAAAATAGAAAATCACGATTACATATGAGAGAAATCCAGTCTACAAGGGTTTTTCTTTATTTTCGTGAAAACATATGAGGGAAATCCCGTCTACAAAGGATTTCCTCGTCATCATCGGAAGGCCACCCCCCAGGATCTGTTCTGACAGGTTCTCTCACCGGTGAAGGTCTTCCTCTTCTTCCATGGCAGTTCATAAACTTCCACAGTCATGAACAAGAAGATGATTACTGGAGGAAGGATACAGCACTGGGCCTACCTGAACTTCTTCAGGGCCCATCCTCCACACGCTATGTCAGATCCAGTTGAGGCTTCTTTAACCCAACTCGATCGAGGACGACAGTTACAGTTCGTCTTCTCTCGTCCGCGGAAGTCTCAGGAGAAAATATGCAGCTTGCAAGCTGTGTGGTCTAAAATGACCCTTCCTCTCTCCCGGAGAACCGCCATAAAAAGTTGTTGATTATCCCGAGCAAGGGAGGCTATGACATCCTTCCATGATCCATCATTGCAGATGAGACTTGCTCGAAGATGCCGTCTTTTTTGGCTCCTTACATGCTGGAAGAACATGGTTTACTTCTTCCTCAGATCGACCCGACGGGCTCCGGCGATCATCCTTGTGTGGCAAAAGGAATACGGGGAGAACAGGTTAAATTCGTCAGCCTTTTATAGGCGAGAGAGGTCACACCGGTCCCCAATAAATCTGCCATAAAGTCAGCATCGACCGTTTCAACGCTCTATTCAGAAACATTTCGAGTTACGAGGAGCGGTTCATGCTTCATTCAAAGTGTTCCAAATTCCGAAGAAATTTGAAAGCTTTGAAGGGGGTCTTGTAGAAGCATGAAAAATACGCGGGATGGCTCTACGCAACATGGTGATGCAGGGCAGCGTAAGCAGGGGACCTCAAGGCCATCAAGAGTGCAACAGAGCTTTTCTGCTAAGCATGGCATAAAATATGATGGGACCATCCGCGTAAAATACAGTATGTCCAGGCTGCTTCAACGTAGACGGGGTGCTTCATCGCCTCCATGGCATAAAACTCATCCGCTTTCAAAGCAGCGTTAAAGCGTACGAGGAACGCTTCGTCTTCCCCGAAATGAACCTGTCAAGTCATGCAGTGAACCTGACATCTGACTCCTGACAAAAAGTGTTGCACGGCTACCCAGACGACGGCTGAAAAGATGGCAGACCACTCAGGACGCACCCCGCAGTATGATGGCGGATCTCTGCATTTAATGCAGAGGATTTGATTAAATATCACAGAACCATCGTTTACTGACATCCCCTCAGCGGAGACTGCTTTTACGCGTACAAGAGGATACGCTGTCTTGTTTTACACAGGCAGACGTGAACTGTTTACGCTTCGCGGAAGACAAACAGACTGCCACGTCAAAAGCTGCTCTTTGTACAGGGCTCGAGGCACATCTCTGCACCGAATGCTCAGAACGGTGGCAGGCCTTCGGAACACGCCTCAGCAATTAATGATGATGGCGGATCTCTGTATTTAATGTGAGAGATTTGATTATATCTCCAAGAGCCGTGATTTCGGCTAAAGACGTCCACATCACCTCGACTTCTATGCCTATTTAGCTTTTGTGACTGCTCGGCCTCTACGACCACTCTGGCACGTTACGCAGCGGCTTCTACGTCCATTCGGCTTCTATGCCCATTCAGCTTCTATGCTCGTTCGGCTTCTAGGCTCATTCGGCCTTCTGTGCTTATTCGGCTTCTATGCCATCAGGCCTCCACGCCTACTCGGCTTCTATGCCTACTTGGCTTCTACGCCATGGTGACAGACATTGGCTTCTATGCCAACCTCTTCTACACGAGGGATACCTACCTACGTGGCTTCTATGCCGTGATCTTCGTAGCGATTATACGCGTTTTGTCCCTTAGTTGGACCCGCGTCACACGCTCATTCAAAAGATCATCTATACGCAGGCTTTCGTTATTTTAACCGTTGTATAAAAGGGTGTTGTACTTTCCACTACTCGGTTTCTATACCGATTGAGTGGTCACTGTCACCAAAACTCTATAAATAGAGACCTCTGTCAACAGAGGAACGGGTCAAGGCTTTAAAAATTGAACAAGGTCGAAACTTTGAAAGAGGATCGAACCACGGGTCGAAATATTAGAGATTGAGGAGAGATCGAAGAGTCTTTGAGAGAGAGAGAGAGAAGCATCCAGAGCTCAGGCAAAGAGTAGCGATCAACGACATTGGCATCGTGCATCCATCCTCTTCCGCCACCAACGAAGCTGCTTTCCGTCTTCCACGGCACTTCTTCACCATCGTGTAGTCCAAGGGGTAAAGTGATCGACTGCAAATCAGACACCTTTAGCAATCATCTACCCAGATTAAATAAATTGTACTCCCACATCCTTGTATAGGATCAAATTGTACAAGTTTGTTTGTAAACCAAAGAAGGCGGGTTTCGTGCAAACCTCTTATTATATATATTTTGTTATTTTGTTTAAATACCACAAACAGTGATCTTCATAGCAGATATACGCATTATGTCCCTTAGTTGGATGCGCGTCACATGCTCACTCAAAAGATCATTTATACGCAGGCATTGGTTATTTTAAACCGTCGTGTAAAAGGGTGCTGTACTTTCCACTACTCGATTTCTACGCCGACTGTGTGGTCACTGTCACTAAAACTCTATAAATAGAGACCTCTATCAATGAGGAACAAGGTCGACAAATTGGAGGGTCGCAGAAGTTAGGTCTGAAAACTGATCAAGAGATCCAGTACCAGATCCAACGGTCGAGAGGTCGAGAGAGAGAGGAGAATCCAGAGCTCAGGCAAAAGGAAGGGATCGACGACTTTGGCATCGGGCATCCACCCTCTTTAGCAACCTTCAAAGCTGCTACCTATCTTCCACGGCACTTCTTCAACATCGTGTGGTCCAAGGGCTAAAGTGATCGACTGCAGATCAGACATCCATAGCAATATTCACCCAGATTAAATAAATTGTACTTAGACATCCTCGTATAGGATCAAATTTGTACAATCTTGTTTGTAAACATAAAAGATGGGCGGGTCTTCGTACAAGACCTCATTTTCTGCATTCATCAAATCTTTTCTCGTTTATTATCCTAAATAAGATGGCGACTCTGCTGGGGACATCTTTCTCTTCTTATGAGGAAGCTATTGCTCAATACGATGCGGTATCCGTGGGATCCGTGAAGAAGACACTGGTCATCCAGTTGACCAGTCGGCCTACGAAGACATGCTTCGAGCAAGGGGTAGTTTTCACTCCCTCTCCGTCCAAAGCAACAGGAAGCTGCGCAAGGTCTGGATGCCCAAGACATCCTCTGCCATTCCTGTGGACTCTCCGATCTCTCCGATCTCTCCGACCAATGAGGTTGTAGCTTTGCTCCCTCCGTGCCTTGCACGTAAAATTCAGTCGCCTGTCTCTGGCAGGACCGACAAAACTTCTGGCAAAGCCTCAGCGCTAACCCAGAAGTATAATCCGCGCCTTGCGCGTAAAATTCAGTCGCCTGTCTCTGGCAGGACCGACAAAACTTCTGTCAAAGCCTCAGCGCTAACCCAGAAGTATAATCCGCTCTCTGCACATAAATTTCAGTCTCCCGTCCCTGGCGGAACAGACGAAACTTCTGACAATGCCTCAGCGCTAGTCCAGGAGCCTAAACCGCGCTCTGCGCGTAAATTTTAGTCTCCCGTCCCTGGCAGAATAGAGAAAATTTCTGATGATGCCTCAGTGCCAAATCGGGACTAACAAACGCGCTCCGCACATAAAAATGTATCTGTCTTCTGGGGAAAAGCAGATGATCCCTGCAATCTACGTAAGGGAAAGCATGCGGCGGACTACTCAACTTCACTCCAGCATAGGAACAAGCGATCATCTTCTTCTATAGCTCCTACTGACCTGCGCAATTATCTGATCCAAAAGCGCGGGGAGAGGGGATCTTCCAGCATGTCTATTATGCCTCCTAGCGAGCACTATTGTAATAGTCATAGGATTGTAATTAATTATTGCTGTTCTGAAGCAAAACGGTCAGTTTTTGACCGGTTGAGCTACTCTCCATCTTTCCAGGAAGAAGAGCCCACGTATGCATCTGTGAACATGGCTTCACACATACCTAGAGGAAGGTCAGGCCCAAGATGTCATCCCTCTAGAACTCTGAGCCAAAGTAGATTCAACATGCTCCTTAGGAACACCAAAGCTGGGGTGTTCCAAAATACTCGTTCGAGGTCGCAACAACCAGCTTCGTACTCTTCTGTTTCCGATGCCGGGGGTCGGCAATCTCCCGAATCAGACGCCCAAAGTCAACTTCTACAGAGACCTATACTAATCTTTCAATGACACCCAGGGAGAGGGGAGTTTATGCCATTGGAGATGAACACGAGGAAGCTTCCCCTTTCGGGAATACTGAGCAGCGTCATTATACTAGAGACGTCTCTGAAGGAAATACAATCCATGATGGAGAACATGCACCAGATGATGCTAACTCAACATGCAGCTGCCATGGCACCAGCATTGGCTTCTCCAACTCAGATACGCGTGGGGGTGGACTTACCACCATCCAACACGGTCCAAGAGCCTGCTCTAGATCAGGAGTCAGCAGTTCCTCCGCTTTCTCACTCGGAGAACGTATTACCTCCCACTGAGGTCGCGATGCAATCAACTCCTCATCACTCTATGGTCCCGCCACCGGTTGAAGATCCGATACAGGCAGTACGGGAGTTGAAAGCCCAATTTGATGCCCTGAAGCACAAAGATCAGCTCAAGAAATTGGGAATCAACCAACCTTACCCAGCTATCTGGGAAGAGGTCCCTTTTTCTCCAAGATACAAACCACAGACTATGGCTTTGTTCGAGGGAAAAATATCACCGAGTCAATACATGAACTACTTCAGCATGATGACAGTGTTGTTACAAGAGAACGATGCCCTCCTCACTCGGGTGTTCAAGGGCTGTCTCTCAGGGGTAGCTTACCAGTGGTACCGAAGTCTGGCGGACAACTGCATTACTTCCTTTGAATACTTCAAAGCCTTATTCTTTATATAATTCTACGAGGGAGGAATGGACATGTCTATGTCCTCTCTCATCGAAGTTAAGCAGAAGGAAAAAGAGAATGTTCGTACTTTTATCGAACGTTTTTGTCAAGCCACTTTACAAATGCCTCCAGGAGTCCCAGACTAGGCGTTGGTCGACATCTGCAGCGGTAGTCGCGGAGGACAATAGTCAGAAGGACAGGACCATATCAGTTCCGTGATTGGCCCTCGTTCATCATCTCAGCGGTAGTCGCGGAGGACAATAGTCAGAAGGTGCGCGATAATGGCATCATGATCTCGGCCTCTGATAAAGGCAAGAGGTCATCCTCCAACATTGACCATCCTCGGGGTTCCAAGGGTAAAGAAGCTCTGGCAATCAACACGTCCAGGCAAAAGACGGTGGCTACCACACAGACGAAGCCTGGGACTTCCAAGCCCATCGAGGTGTACTCTTTCGACGACGACGATATTCTAAGCAAATTCGAATGTCTCGTCAAAAGCGGCAAGATTACCCTTCCCGAAGTTAGACGGCCCAATGAGGCCGGCAGTACCAACAACCCCAAGTACTGCATCTTCTATAGGTACATACACCACCCCACCAAGGCGTGTTATATACTAAAAAGGAAGATCCAGGAGCTGATCGATGCCAAGGCCATCACTCTGCGCAACAGCGAGAAGACGGTCACTGCCAACATGATCTCCCTGCAATTTGGCAATCTGCCTCCCCAGGAAATCCCGGACGGTGTTACGCCTATTTTCCGGACGACGATGAGCATCGTTAATCTCCCTCCAGCTAGAGGTCAAAATCACGACCTGCTACCACTAACTACCCAGTGAGACGAGACTATGTGGGTTCATGCAGATCTGGTGCCAGAAATCGAAAAAGAGACTCAAGCTGCTAAAGCTAAGTCTAAAAAGAACTCAAAGCACAAACCGTGTCACATGATTACGGTACACTCGGCATCAGAAGACGAGGTCTTGGCTACTGGAACCCGCTCAGGGAAAGCCTACCTCTAGGACTATGGAGCCAGCCAGGAAGATGTATCGGCAGACGCTTCAGCGGCCAAACCTTCAGAACCGGAATCCGTCGTACCAGAGGCCGGTCCTTTAAGACCAACTTCGACGGACAAAGGGAAGCAAAAAGAAGTACGCTTTGATAAACCTGTGAAAAACATTCAAAACAAAGGTTTAGAGAAGCCATATAACTTCGATATCCTAGCCCAACTGGCTAATACACCAGCCAGGCTGTCCATCTTCGAGCTACTCAGGATCTCTCAGGACACTCGTCAAGCCCTGAGCGAAGCATTGATGCAGGCGGATGCATACTTGACCCAGCTTAAGTCCCCTGACGAAGAACCCGTAGCATATACTCAATGCCACAGTGTGATGGAGGTGATCCCAAACATCACTTTCACTCAAGATGACATGCGGTTAAAATATAACAGGCATGACAGACCCCTCTATTACACCGGGTACATCAGTTCCATGGAGGTCGACCGAATACACATAGATCCGGGATCGTCGATCAGCATCATTGCTCATAGTCTGCTCAGACCGCTGAAGATTCCTACCAGCGAATTGGCTTATACCACCACTACGATCGTGGGTTTCAACGCCGGAAGAAGTAAGCCGTTGGGAAAGATTCGCCTGAGGATCCAGATTGGCAACCTCAGATCTGTGGCTACATGTTACGTCATCGATTCAGAGGTGTCCTACAATATGTTGCTGGGTAGACCTTGGATCCACGACTACAGCATCGTTCCTTCAACTCTACACCAATGCTTCAAATATGTAGACGTCCGAGGAATAGTACAAACAGAGATTGCTGACCTGAACTCGTTCAAAGGAGTAGAATCCTACTACTCTGATGTCGTGTTATACTCTCAAGACTGCACGGAAGAGGTATCAGCCGAAGCAGAGAAAGAATCCCACCGGGAGCCAGAGCAACCCTCTGCCAAGCAACCTCTGTCAATCAAGGTAAAAGGATGGACTACTCGTCCAAAAGCCATAGAGCCTACGACGATCCGCCTGAACGAGACCAGATCAGGAAAAGGGGTTGATCCTCTAGTGATCACTTTGAACCAGAAGCCTCCATCCTTAGTCATCAACCTTTGGTGCAGCAAACAGCCGAGTGATGTAAATATAATCGGGAACGGAGTTTCAGATGATAATAAATATCCACTTTTCCAGTATATTGAGGCCCAAATTCCGAATCAGGAATCCTCCCCCTACGACGATATAGAACCTATAGCGCAAAAATTCTTGGAAGCTATAGATTCCTATCATCCGTATATATGGGAAGTGGCGTCATCATCCAATGTCACAACGATATACGAACCGCATGAGGATTCTATCTTCATTGTCCCGCCTACTTGTAGCAGTCAGCACTCGATAGTCTTCAGCCGCATGCGCAATAAACCGACGGTGCAAGAGGATTCTTTCGACGACGATGTCGATAAAATACAGGTTCACAGATACAGCCCGCAAGCTCTGAAAATCATGCTAAATATGGGTTATAACTTGAAGCTGGAACCGGGTCTCAACTACGGGAAAGGCAGACGAATGCCGCTGTACGGCAATCCCTACTATCAACGAACTCGTTTCGGGTTAGGGTATACCACCTCCCTCGCAGCTCCTGAGTCAAGCGAGGATATCTTTTCCTTCTCTCAAAATGGCTCAGCGCCCTACGACTCATCTCATGTTCTCGAACGAACATTATCAGCAAATATGGTAGTGATGGATTCCTTCGAGTCAGACAAACAAGAATCCGAACCGTTTGAGAATGACACTTGGGCTCCGCAAATGGATACACAATGGGAGTTCCGCTTCGAGCAGAGAGAACCTCCCACTGAAGACAAAGTTATCCAGATTGACGTTGGGGATGAACTTTTGCCAAAGCCGATATTTATCAGTAACAATCTTTCCGAAGCAGAAAGGGAAGAGGTTATCTAGCTGATAAAAGAATATATCGACGTCTTTGCGTAGAATTATGAGGATATGCCAGGCCTTGATCCAAAGGTAGCTACTCATAGGCTCAACATATTGCCTGATTCGAAGCCTGTGAAGCAACACCAACGCCAGTTCCGCCCGGATATGATAGACGCCATTGAAGCTGAAGTCAAGAAGTTGATATACTGCGGCTTCATCCGAGAAGAACAACATCCTGACTGGGTCGCCAATGTTGTCTCGGTCATGAAGAAAAATTGGAAAATATGTGTCTGTATCAATTTCCGGGATCTGAACGCAGCCTGCCCCAAGGACGAGTTTCCTCTTCCCATCACAGACGTCATGATCGACAATACATGCGGTTTTGAACGTATATCTTTCATGGACGGATTTTCAGATACAATCAAATCAAGATGCATCCTGAAGACTAGAAGCACACTGCCTTCCGGACACTACTGGGAGTATATTGCTATACGGTCATGCCCTTCGGATTGAAGAATGTCGGGGCTACGTACCAGCGGGCTATGAGTAACATATTCCATGAGAATTTACGCAAGACAGTAGAGTGTTACGTGGATGACGTAGCTGTCAAAAGCCGCCTCAAGGATTATCACATCCAAGACTTGAAGACAGTATTTGAATTGATGCGCCAACATCAACTCAAAATGAATCCTACAAAGTCCTTTCTGGGTGTATCTAGTGGCAAATTTATGGGATTTGTCATTACCGCCAAGGGCATTCAAGTGGACCCTGATAAAGTCAAGGACATCTTAGAAATGCGACCGCCCCACAATCTGAGGGAGCTCAGGAGATTTTAAGGTCGTCTGGCTTATATCCGGAGATTCATATCCAACCTCTCGGGGAGGTGTCAGCCATTTTCTCGTCTCATGAAGAAAGGTGTATCCTTCGTATGGGATGAAGCCTGTCAGCAAGCGTTTGGTGATATCAAGCGCTACCTCACCAGTCCGCCAGTTCTGGTGCCTCCTGTCATGGGAAGACCATTCGTGCTGTATATTTGAGCGATGGATCATTCTCTGGGAGATCTTCTCGCACAAAAGAATGAGATGGGTCACGAGCAGGCTATCTACTACCTCAGTAGGATGATGGTCGGAGCCGAATACCGGTACAATCTAGTGGAGAAAGAATGCTTGGCTCTGATGTTCGCTATCCAGAAGATGCGATATTACGTCACAGGCCAAACCATTCACATCATCTCCAGGATCAATCCGCTTCGGGTACTGATGAACAAGCCAAGTGTTCTTAATTCCTGACTCGCGACTTGGGCGATGTTATTAACACCGTATAACATGGTGTACGTCCCCCAGAAATCCGTCAAGGGCTAAGCACTGGCTGACTTCCTAGCTGCTCATCCAATCCCTGAGGCCTCTAAGCTGTACAAGGACATTCCTGACGAAGTTGCAGAATGTAATTCCGCAATGGAGAGTGATGCAAGGCAACTATTCTTCGATGGCGCCTCCAGAACTGGTCCCAAGGGAAACGTGGTCTCGGGAGTAAGAATTGTCCTTGTTACTCCTGATAAGCTCGTCATCTTCCGAGCATATTCTCTTAGCGAGCCCTGTTCCAACAATATGGCAGAGTATAACGCTCTATTAATCGGCCTCCAAGTCGCTAAAGAAATGGGCGTCGAATCTCTGGAAGCTTTCGGTGATTCTCTACTGATCGTCAATCAAGTCAGCGGAATATATGAAGTCCGAAATCCAGACCTCATCCCCTATCACCAAGCAACGGTCGAGATAGCCATGACGTTCAAAGGTTTCTTCCTAGAGCATGTACCTCGATCTCGGAATCTGGAAGCTGATGCCCTAGCCAGTCTAACTGCAAATTTAGCTACCCCTATAAGAAGGCAGAATTCGGTAATCCTTCTTAACAGAGGCTTATTCTGTGTGAAAAACAACTTTCACATCGAATACAGCTACGCTGTGAACACAGATCCTCCCAGGAGAGACTGGAGAAGTCCCTTCATAGATTTTGTAGCATACGGAATCTTGCCAGAGGATCCTAAAGAAGCCGTATCCGTCAAAAGACGATTATTACGCTTCTATTTCGACGCATCGTCACAATGTCTATATCGACGGTCTTATGACGGACAATTATTATGATGCCTCTCTGGTGAGGAAGCACAGCGGATTATCCGTGAAGCCCACAACGGCGTATGCGGAGCGCATCAGCCCGGTCCTAAGCTACAGGATCGCATCAGAAGAATGGGCTATTACTGGCCTACTATGATCACAAACGCAATAAATTATGCAAGACAATGCAGAGCCTGTCAGGTCCATACAGACTTTATTCATCAATCTCCCGAATATCTACATCCTACGGTTGCGTCCTGGCCTTTCGAAGCATGGGGTATGGATATCATTGGTCCTATTCACCCGTCTTCTTCCAGAGGTCACCAGTTCATACTGGCCATCACGGATTATTTCTCCAAATGGGCGGAAGCGATCCCTCTTGCTGAGGTGAAGGCATCTAATGTGATCAGCTTCATCAAGCATCATGTCATTTATCGCTTCAGGATACCCCGAAGGATAATCCATGACAATGGACCGCAGTTCATCAGCCAAGCATTTCATCGATTTTGCGATAAAAATCGGATACAGAATGTCGCCTCTATGGCATATAATCCTGCTGCTAATGGTTTGGCGGAAGCTTTCAACAAAACCATTATCAAGCTCTTGAAGAAGTTCGTCTCTTCGAACAAAAGGGATTGGAATGAGAAACTGGGAGAATGTCTCTGGGCATACCGCACAACGGTACGGGCACCAACAGGTTGCACCCCATTCTCATTAGTCTACGAGAGTGAAGCAGTTCTTCCCATCGAGATCCAAATTTCGTCACTCAGGATAGCCGTGGCTAATAAGCTGACTCAAGAAAAGAATGACCTGTTAAGGCTTCAAGAGCTAGAAGGATTCGACGAGAAATGCCTCCAAGCTCAACAGCGCATCGCGCTCTACCAAGCGCGCATTTCCAAGGCTTTTAATCAAAAAGTGAAGGAAAGGGTGTTCAAAGTCGGCGAGCTAGTCTTAGCTGTGAGAAGGCCGATGATTCTCACTCACAGAAGTAAGGGCAAATTCCAGCCCAAATAGGAAGGGCCTTATGTGATCGAAACGACGTTCTCAAACGGCGCTTACATGTTAGCCCAGCCTAATGGAGACCTGCTAATGGCTCATATCAATGGCAAATTTCTGAAAAGGTACTATGCTTAACCTCCTCTGCTCAAGTGGAATATGGAGAAAACCTCATTCTAGCAAAAACTACTTCCAAGGCAAAACTAGTGGGATCGTATTCTATCATGTCCATATAACCTCTGAATAGATATATCCTGCTAAAACTCACCGAGAGTATATCACGTCCATATTACCTCTGATATCACTTTCGCCCAAACCTGTCATTTATATTCCGAAATGATGGGTCCACAAAGTCAGATGAAAACCTCTTTATTATTCCCAAAAAGGAGCAGAAGTACATTGAAAAGCAAAAGCAAAAGTACATCATTTAGGGGGAGCGGTCAGGTCGCGAAGCTGCTGCGTCAGTGCAGCCATCCTCTCTGTCCTGGAATCCAAGACATCATGGTGAGCTCGCTCCAGTCGTGCCTCGTCATTGCTCATGAGGGACAGTTCGGCTCTAGCCCGAAGAAAACCAGCACGAGCGACATCTGCACGCGCCAAGTTCTGTTGTGCTACGCCCAATGGACTATCCACCACAGCTAGAGCTTCCGACGACTGAGAAGCCCACTCTTTTGCCTGAGCAAGTTTTGTTTCCAGCCTGAGGAACCTTGCTACATTCCCTTCGTGCTCGGCCTGGCACTTCATTCGAAGAGCAATGGTCTCCTCCAGGACGACTTTTCCTTCATCCATCTTTTGCTGATGAGTCTGGATGGACTTATTTATGCCTGCCATCTGTTTGGTAAGCCACGCAGTCATGGAGTCGTATCTAGCCTGGACCAGATCTTCAACATTGCCTTAAGCTAGCTGCAAGTATTCGTTAATGGGTTGCTCCAAACCATTAACTATCTCCTCCAGCGTTTCAGCTAGCCCAGTGTCGTCGAATTCTCGGATCAGCATTATCGTCGACTGGGAGGACCTCTTCAGCGATGCAAAGCTCAGATTCTTCGCCAACACCCTTGATATTAACATTTTTAAAGTGGTATAGAAGATATCAGTGTACTGCCCGATCAGCACAGCTAGATCCGGTTGGACGCTGGGGGTGGCCTCGACATTGGCGAATCTCCCTCCGAGAACAATCGCAGACGATATTGCCACAGCCGTCACCTCAACAAGTGGTGCGACGAAAGAAGAAGCGCCAACACCGGACGAAGATACCAGCATACTCACAGAAGGCATTGTCACAATGACAGGCTCGTCCTCCTCTTGAGATATCGGAACCTCGTCGACATGCGAGCCAGCACCCGAAGATGCTTCCTCTTCAAAATCAGCCACATCCGTATTGCCGCCAGAGCCAGAGGGCGCATCTACACTGCCCTGCCCGAAGAGGTCTTCCCTTGAAAGGAGGACGAAAGGAAGTTAATATAAGCATAATGTTAACTTTCCTAAAAGAAAAGGCGTGAAGACGACATTTACCCGTGACCGACGGCATATTTGTCGCATCTGCAGCCTGTACAGCTAAATCAATCCTTAATGATGCTAGGCAAGCTATTATACCTGGAGAAGGGGGTGCTCTAAGAAGTACCGGCGAATGCTCTTCCAGGTCCTCGTCAAATTTTGACCGAGGCTCATCGGCTGGAATCTCGCCAGATGTACTAGCAGACACGGCAGGAGTCTCTCCCGATGCTGATCCGCATAAAGGTATTCTCAGCCCCGAAGGCGACCTCGTTCCACTACCTGAAGCAGTAGCAACGACGGCAGCCTCCAGCAGAGATTCTCCGGCACCACCAGCCGGAACATTAGAGGGTCCCTCTCTAAAAGGCGAGGAACCCCCAATCAAAGAATCATCCCCAACATGGGGAGATGCAAGCTCACTTCAGGAGCCTCAACACCAAGGATCCGGAGAGGACGATTAACTATCTTCTTCTTTCTCTTACGAGGGGAATTCTCCTTCGGAGTAGGGGCCCTTCGCTTCCCAGAAATTACCAAAGGGCCTGCAGGCAGAGGAACTTCACCCCTCGATACCGCCACCAGAGGCTCATCTGGATTGACGAACTCCTCACCCTCGTCAGAAGAGACCGAGGGAACTTTGACTCTTCCCCCAGACTTGGAGGAGGTCACCCTAAAACTTTTATGCATATCAAAATCGCGATGGAAGGTGTTCGTTGCCACATAGAACTGGGCATACGAGTGCAGGATGCGCCGCTCCGGGGAGAGTGTAATAACCGGCACGGTAAAAATTACTCCAGTGCAACCCATGAGGAAATATCGCCATCCTCTCGCTCCATCAATGAGTCCACCCCTGGACCGAAAGCTGGTGACGGCGTTGCCCACGTGCAACTGATCATACCCAAACTGCCTGGCAAACCGACTAGGCAGGTAAGGATCCAAGAAGCAATGGTCTTCACTCATGTACAGTAGATGGAAAGGTCTAATGCAGACCAACCAATTAAAAGCTTCAAGAGAAAGATTGGTCTTCTCTTTACCGGAATCTTCAAGCCTAATCCCCGATTGATTGCGATGTACGGAAGGGACAGTGCAGAAGAGCTTCCAGCTGTGACTGAGGCCCAGCGCTCGCCGACAGTCTAGAACCGTGGTCACGTTCCAGGAAGATTTTTGGTAGTTCAGCAAGAAACTAGCCCCCGAACTACTGCCGGAGCTGGGAGACATAACCCTGGGGTTATGAAGAATTAACCATCCCATCAGATACAGGTATGGTAATTCTATCCTGGGAAAGCTATCACGTCGAGTCTCATCGGCGAGCAGCCCGTCAGTCATGGCCCTCAGGCCGGCTTGAATACGACACACCATGGCAGGGAGCAAGCCCAGTCTTGCACCGAACACCAGACGCACTGCAGGCCACAGTGTGTTACGGTGAATACGGTCCGCAGATGCGACGCCAGGTACCACCACTCGGCGCAGCCATATGGAGAGGAAGCCAGCCAGTTGAGCTTCACTAGACAGAGGCCTGCGGCAGTGCCCCAAATAACTATAGGGCTTAGTGCCTACAGGATACTGTCCTATCCCTTCGTCGAGGATCAAGTCCGGAGCCCCAGCATCCACTATGAGATCGTCGACTACCTGAGCATTAAGCACGCTCAGAGGATTCACAGGCAGATCCTTGCCCTCCAATACCTTCTCCGGCTTAGCAGTCCTGGACCGATGAAAGAAGAGGTAGGACGTCCATTTGCTGATGTGAGCCAAATCTGAGGGCTCATCATAAAAAGCGGTGCAAGCGAGGTAGTGGCACATCAGCTCCTAATACACTTCCACTACCCGAGGGTCTAAATCCCCCAGCTCCCAGTTCGTGGGAATATACTCTTCATATGGAGTATCCCCCATCGGCAGTCTCCAGATCTCTGCCATCTCATGGAGGGCCAATCCTAACTCCCCCAGTGGAGTGGCGAAAGTCCCGGTGAACGAAATATATCGCTCCATCAGTGCCAGGAACAGATTAGGGTTAGGAGGTAACCCAATACTGGTAGCACTCACAGCTGCAAACAGACCGATGTTCTCCAACTCGGTCTGAAAATGCTTCAAGGCCCAATCAACTAAGCGAGCCTATCGAAGGTTTGAAGGGGTGATCCACCCACCGCACCGAGGGTTCACCTTAGGGTATACTCCCCCGTGCCCCATAAAATCATTGTATAAAGTCGGTAATTTGACCGGCAGGATTACCAAGTTGTCTTCACTCGGGATACTGCCCGGGTACAGTCCCCTGAACACCGTCACATTGCCGAAAGGACGGCTAAGAAATGACCCCTGGTCAGCTCCTTTCAGATAAAAAATCTTTCCCGGCCTACCGTAAAGATTGGGAGTCAGCGTCCATGACATCTTCCTGGGATGTATGGCATGGAAGAAAGCCGAGAGGGGATAGTCTCTCAGCATCTTGGGCAGATACAAAACCAAGCTCCCGGCAGAAAAAATCCAGAGTTCTCTCTTGGGCTTCGTCTGGGACTGCTTGTCAATTATGTCCCCGAAGAGGAAGGCAGGTTTTATGTATTGGTCCCCATCTATATACTTCAGGGGATCACCGTTGATCATGCTCAGCAGCATTCGCTCGCCCTGGGCCGATATCAGAATCTTCCTTCCTTCCGGATACTGCGGCCCGGAGATAGGAAATATCACGTGTGACAAATCCTCCAGATAGTTGGAGTACAGCATCCCTGCGGCAGAACCCATCACATCGGCTAGCGGAGACACATGCAAGTTAACTGCAAGAGTGCAAGAAAAACACGTCAGTTTCTATAACTAGACATTTCAGATCTTGTAGCACACGCCAAAAATTAACAGTCTATGATTTACGCCGAGACCGTAAAAACTTGACCATTACGCTGGAATCTATTTCCTAAAGCGTAAAATTTCAAGGCTGACAGTATACAGTCTGTGCTTTACGCCAGACTGATAAAGTTGAGGTATTACGCCAGAATCTTCATCCAGAAGCGCAACACTCAAATTTTATACACCAACTTTCGACAGTCGAAGCTTTCACGCCGGACTGCAAAAATATGGAGTTTTTGCGCTGACATATTAGAAATGTGGGCGTAAAATATGAAACGTCTCTGTGCATCATCTTCCTCAAAGAGGCTATCATCACAGGAGATGACCTAGCGCGGTCACGTAAAACGTATTCGAAGGATTTTTCGGTCGTTCTTCTTCATCCCAAATGCTCTACCTTTTAGGCTGGGTGCACTGCTCGTCGGCGGGATACTTCTCTCAGAAAGAAGTTCGCCTTGCCCGACCGAAGATGCTCTCACTTAAGCAGAAGAACGAGAAAAAGAATCAACCTTCTTTCCCTTAGTGGAGGAGGATTATTTCGAGGCCATTACTGGAAACTTCAAAATCTCGGAGAAGAAACGAAATCTCGGAGAAAAAACGAAGAAGAACTCGAGCAGACGAAGGCTTTCTTTCGCAGAAGACGGATTAAAACTTTTTCTCTCAAAAACTTGGGGTATATATAGAGTTCAGATAGACTCCTCGAATCCTGAACCAAATATCCTAATTAATAATCCGGTTATGATTGGGTACTACGTCAGCCTTTCACTCAGAGAAGGCGGACAGTCAGCGAATTCGAAAAGTTTTTTGTGCGAGGAAGATACGTGGTTTTTACACTAAGGGGCTTTTTACGCTCGACAGCTACAGATCTACGGTTTTACGCTCACAGGCTACAAGTCTATGGTTTTACGCCCAGATTCCTTTGTGCTCGGTAGCTTTTACGCTCGAGAGGCTACAAACCTACGACTTCACGCTCAGCAGCTACAAATCTATGATCTCGCGCTCGGTGGCTTTTTACGCTCAGAGGCAACAGATCCATGACTTCAGGCTCGGAAGATTTTCTTTTCAGAAGCTGCAAATCTACAGTTCTGCACCAAGGAGTTTTCTACGCTCGACAGCTATAAATCTACGATTTTTTACGTTCCAATGGCTACAAGTCTATGGTTTTATGTCCGGATGCCTTTGTGCTCGGTAGATTTTATGCTCGAGAGGCTACAAACCTACGACTTCACGCTCAGGAACTACAAGTCTATGATTTCACGCTCGGTGGCTTTTTACGCTCGGAGGCAATGAACTTATGATTTCACGCTCCACGACTTTTCGTACATCTGAAAGATGCGCAGGCCAGTACAGTACATCTGAACGATTCTCAAGACGATCAATTATAGGAGTTCACACAAAAGATACTCCTTCTTGACCTCAAGATACCCCAAGTACCCGAAGCATACAGAGTTCAACATTAAAAAATTACTCTTCTTCATGGGTCGATTCGAAGTTCATCCAGAATCAAGTCTGAATATTTCATCTACAAAATCAAGATGGCAACTCAGTTTGACAGCCAGTTCTTACCCTGTTCCAAGGGATTTTCGAGAAATCATTCTTGAAGACGACGGTCTGAACAAAAATTTTGTTTATCAGAAGTAAAAAACAGTTCAGAATTCTACGCGGTTCCTAACAGCAGGACAGTTCGAACACTCGACTGCTAAGCGGCTTTCTGCACATCCTTAGTTATGCATAAAAGACAGGACAGGACCTAGCGCTCTTTCTACACATAGTCAGCGTAAAGAATCAGATGTGTCAAAACTACACATATTCAGACTTCACAGCAAATTATGGCAACATGATCATATGAAGAAGGAAACGATCTTATTAAAATTATGATTACATAAGAGGAAAATCCAGTCTACGAGGTTTTTTTTCTCTATTTTCGTGGTTACATATGAGGGAAATCCCGTCTAAAAAGGGTTTCTCATTTTCATTTAAAGATCGCGCCCAGAATCTGTTTCGGCCAGGTTCTCGCATGGGAAGCATTCTTTATCCTCCAGCAGCCAGTCGTTGACCGCAACACGACTGACATATGATCAACGGCGGGAGGATACAGATGGACATAGACCCATCCTCCAACAGAAGAAAAGCAGGGTAACTCTGCTTTCCTACAGATAGCGCCGTGACGGATCGAGTTAAGGTATTTTCACCCAACCCAATCCTGGACAGCAGCCAGTATGCCTGCCCTCGTCCACAGGTAACGGGAGAAGGCACCACTTGCAAGCAGCATGGTAAAATACAATTCTTTCTCTCTTTCGAAGAACTACCATACAAAGTTGCTGATTATCCCGAGCAAAGGAGGCTATGATATCCTTCTAGGATCTATCGTTGCAGAGGACATTTGCTCGAAGATGTCGTCTTTTTCGGCTCCTTACATGCTGGAAGAGCTTCTTCCTCAAGTCGACCCGACGAACTCTGGCCATCATCTCTGTATGATAAAGGAAGTGTGGGAAGAACAGGAGAACTCCTCAGCCTTTTTATAGGCGAGAGAGAGAGCACCGATCCCCAATAACCTCGCCATAAAGTCAGCCATGAAAGAACGTGTCAGGCTTGACCATTTCAGGCTCCACTTAGAGCGTTTTGAGTTACGAGGAACGGTTCATGCTTCATTCAAAGCGTTTTAAATTATGAGAAATTTAAAAGCTTTGAAGGGGGTATTGTAGAAGCATAAAAAATACGCTGGATAGCTATACGCAGCATGTTCATACAGGGCAGCATAAAAAGATGACCTCAGAGCCATCAATTTGCAACAGAGCTTCTCCGCTGAGCACAGCGTAAAATATAAGCTCAAGGACCATCCGCATAGTACAAATGTGACCAGGCCACTTCAGCGTAAAAGAGGTGCTACATTGCCTTCATGGCGTAAAACCCTTCCGCTTTTAATACAATATTGAAGTGTACGAGAAATGCTTCATGTTCTTCCAAATGAACCTGTCAGAGCATGCAATGAACCTGACGTCTGCACTCCTGACAAAGAGTACTGCACGACTACCCAAGCGACGGGTATGATGATGGCGCGGCACTACAACCCAGGCTGTCATTTACTGCCATTTCCTTTACGTAAACCACTTTTACACATACGAAAGAATACGCTGCCTAGTTTTACACGGGCGGATGTGAGTTGTTTACGTTCCGCAGAAGACAAACAGCCTGCCACGTCAAAAGCTGCACTCCGTACAGGGCTCGAGGCACGTCTCTGTATTTTATGCACAGAACGGTGACAGTTTCTCGAGGCACGTCTCTGCATTTAAAGTGCCGAATACTGACAGATGCCCGAGGCACATCTCTGTACTTGAGGCACAGAAGGGTGGCAGACCTTTAAACCATGCCTCCTCATTTAATGAGCAGGATAATGGCGAATCTCCGCATTTAATGCAGAAGATTTGATTAAGTATCACCGAACCGTCGTTTAGTGGCATCCCCTTTGCGTAAACTACTTTTACGCATATAAGGGAATACGCTGTCCAATTTTACACAGGCAGACGTGAGCTTCTTACGCTCCGCAGAAAGCAAACAGACCGCCACATCAGCAGTCACTCTTCATACAGGATTCGAGGCGCATATCTGTATTTAATGAGCAGGATAATGGCAAATCTTAAAGACAGGCCTCTGTATTTAATGCACAGGATAGGGGCAGATCTCAGCATTTAATGTAAGAGATTTGATTATATCTCCAAGAGCCATAATTTCGGCTAAAACGTCCACATCGTCTCGGCTTCTACGCCTGCTCGGCTTCTATGTCCACTCGGCTTCTATGCCTGCTCGGCTTCTATGCCCACTCGGCCTCTACGCCGCCTCGGCTTCTATGCCCACTCGGCTTCTACGCCTCCTCGGCCTCTATGACCACTCGGCTTCTACGCCTGCTCGGCTTCTATGCCTACTTGGCTTCTATGCCTACTCGACTTCTATGCCTACTTGACTTCTATGCCATGGTGACAGTCATTTGGCTTCTACGCCAACCTCTTCTACACAAGGGATAACTACCTACGTGGCTTCTATGCCGTGATCTTCGTAGAAAATATACGCATTTTGTCCCTTAGTTGGACGCGCATCACATGCTCACTCAAAAGATCATTTATACGCAGGCATTGGTTATTTTAAACCGTCGTGTAAAAGGGTGCTATACTTTCCACTACTCGATTTCTACGCCGACTGTGTGGTCACTGTCACTAAAACTCTATAAATAGAGACCTCTAGCAATGAGAAACAAGGTCGACAAATTGAAGGGTCACAGAAGTTAGGTCTGAAAACTGATCAAGAGATCCAGTACCAGATCCAACGGTCGAGAGGTCGAAAGAGAGAGGAGAATCCAGAGCTCAGGCAAAGAGAAGGGATCGACGACTTTGGCATCGGGCATCCACCCTCTTTAGCAACCTTCGAAGCTGCTACCTGTCTTCCATGACACTTCTTCAACATCGTGTGGTCCAAGGGCTAAAATGATCGACTGCAGATCAGACACCTATAGCAATATTCACCCAGATTAAATAAATTGTACTTAGACATCCTCGTGTAGGATCAAATTTGTACAATCTTGTTTGTAAACATAAAAGAAGGGCGGGTCTTCGCACAAGACCTCATTTTTCGTATTCATCAAATCTTTTCTCGTTTATTATCCTAAACAGGGTTGATCATGTATGACTTAGATTCTGACTAGTTTATTTATTTTGTGTTCACTGGCTTCATGATCATCTGTATATTATAGTTTGTGACACTTTACTATTATATTTCAGCTGATCTTACATATTGTTATTATTTCTGTTATTTTTCTGATTAAGATACTATGGTTTGTTGGAACTAGGCTTGCTTGTTGGTTTGTTGTAGCAACTCCTCATATCTTACAACTTTACTGTATATGCGAAGTATCAGTGTGCTCTCAGTATACTTAGCTGGCCTTGTCAGTCTAGCTCTCAAGTATTCTTATTTTAGGGCGTGATATGGTTTTAGTGGTGGCCCATGTAGGTCTGGGTTTTACAGATATGTAGGAGTTGTTGTTGCTAGATGTCTCAATCCTAAACTGTTCCCTATAATTCCTAGTCATTTTTTCTCCATCCCTGATTCATGATCTGATACCTTCTTATTCGTTGATATATCATGTTATTTGATTGACTCTTGTGTCCTTAACTTTTAGGGATAATGTTCCTGTTACTATCGGCCAGATGGATTGAGTGCAGCTCAAGGAGGGACAACATTCGGGAGCCCAGCGTATTCCTGAAGATCGGTATCAACATTCAGGGGTAGAGTCTAGGGTAGATCCCGAGGTAGATCGGCCGGCAGTACCGGACCAGCAGGCAACACCGATGCACTTAGTTCAGCCCGAGCAGCCAGAGGGTGTTGCCCGAGCCTCGATGGATGTCCTTTGAGGTTTTATGATGACCCAACAGCCCAGAGTGACGTACTCACTCAGTCGGTCCAGACAGAGTTGGAGCGAGATGGTTCTCAGATTCATAATTATGCGACCAGCTTAAGGCGTCTTAGTCCTCCGTACTTTTATGGCACAGAGGATGAAATTTCGTTCGATGCTTAGTAGTAGGACACTGATGCCATCTTGGAGGCAGCAGGGACTTCGCCTAAATAGTGTGTAGCAGTAGTGAGGCTACAGTTGTTGGACTTGGCTCGTGACTGGTGGGCAGCCTAGGAGGGTTCTCTCACAGCACCGATTCCATGGACGATTTTTAGTGACAGATTCCAAGTGAGGTATTTTGATGCGGTGGTGTGTTACGATCTTCAGCAGAGGTTTAACAACCTCAGGTAGGAGGCAGGACCGTCGACGGTTACGCGGCAGAGTTTGTAAGGCTTAGTTGGTTTTCTCCCACTTTGGTAGCAACCGAGTTGGAGAGGACGAGATTGTTCCAGCAGGGACTCCCTTTAGAGATGCTCCATAAAGGCTAGATGAGAGTTAGCTCAAGTAATATATGGTTTGCTATAGTTTAGGATGCAAGACCACTTGTAACAATTGGAGTTGGTTTGTTGCTTCATTATGTTCTTATTAACAAAAAAAAGGCGACCACACAAACTTAAATTATTTATTTAGAATATATATATATATATATCCAGTCAAAGATAGGTCAATTTACCCCAAACCTATCTATTTTTTGATGATATATTAAGAAAAAGATGCCTCCAGTATTGCCAAGTTATTGAAGCATACAAAATGTTCATATGAAAAAGATGCCTCCAGTATTGCCAATTTATTGAAGCATACAAAATATTCATTAATATAAGGAGAACATGGGCATAGAGTGGAAAAATGTATTCTTGTTGAAATAAAAATCCTTATTTGAAGCCATCATCCATAATTAATGTTGGGTCCAATCTGGATTTGGTAACAATAAATTTTGGAGCCCAAATATGGTAAAAGATTTGATTTTATGCGATAAGATTTACAAATCTGTATCAAATATTTAATTTGACCAAATTTGGACGTGAATAATTGATGCTGACTATTTTAGGTAATAAATTTCCTATTTTAAGGTTTTCTATTAAGCAATTCCTCTGAAATAAAATAGGGTTTCTCAACTATATATGTATGGGTTGAGGATGGAGACACAAAGAAGAGCACAAAGTGAAGATTCAGGGTGCTTCTCCATAAAAGATCTAAGAGAAAGTCTATACTTTGCTCTTAGGGCTTGTTATCCAAGACAGAAGGAAGAGAAGATCTGATCAAGGAATCACCGCCTTTTTTCAGGGAGATCACTACGGGTAGGGTGAGTAATTTTATTATAATCTCTGTATTTTCTTCTTGAGTGTGGTGAGGGGGATGAACCTATTAGGGCAAATGGTTCAATATTGATTTTTGTCAATCTTATAATTTTACCTTAGTTATATAGATTGGGATTAGTCTAGGTGACGTAGTCACAACCATATACATTATCTTTATTTATGCTTGGTGTTTATTAGACAATGGTTGGTTATCTAAGGTGGGTTAGCCTAAGTTTCTGCTGTTGTCAGATTCAGACACGGTATCGGAGCGCTTGTATGGGCTAGTCTGGTCCCAACGTCTGGTATCAGACTTCTGGCTCTGGGGTCTAATTCCCAATAACAGGTATCAGAGCTCTCAGGTTCGCGAGAAGGAAAGTAAAACCATGTCTAAGGAGAAGATGAACACATGTATGATCTCCCTCATAGAAGGAAATTGGGCAATTTGGAAGCCAAAGATAGAGGTTCTACTCTGATGCAATGACTTGTATGATCCATTGGAGGGCAAAAACGTCAACCCAATGGACAAAGCTACTGAAGACTAGAAACGATTCGATCGAAAGGCCATTGGATTCATCCGCCAATGGATGAAAGATTTGATATTTTACCACGTGTCCATAGAGAGTTTGGCAAAAGCATTGTGGGAGAATCTACATTCGTTGTACAAAAGACGACTAGCAATAAGGCATTTCTTATTTGCCAACTCATCTACTCGAAGTACACAGAGGGTGCCCTAATAGAAAATCATCTAAACGAGATTTATTGTATCATCAATCAGCTGTTAGCGATGAAGATGGTGATTGATGATGAGATTCAGGCCCTATTGCTTTTGAGTTCTCTGTTCAAAATCTAGGAGAAGTTGGTGTTATCGGTGAGTAACTCCGCACCGGCTTAGTTATCACGATGGAGGCAGTCAAAAGTATTTTATTGAATGAGGAGGTCCGATGTAAGCAAGTTTAATCATCGCAGGAGTTTGCTATGGTAGATTCCTACGGGAAGGGATGACCCAAGTCAAAGGCGAGGATATAAGGAATTTCTCGGGATCTTGCGACTGTGGACTGTAAGAAAGGCTGCTATCACTATAGTGAAAAGGATCATATCAAGAAGAACTGCATGAGCTCAAAGCTGAGACGAATGAAGCAAGGATGATAAGGACCATTTTACGGTTGTAGGATATGTCATCATAACAATAACTGATGCAGAGGAACCTTATGGGATATGTCATAACGACGATTGGGTCATATACACGGGGGCATCATATCACGCCTCTCCACATAGGAGGATCTTTACGTCATACCGAGGTGCTAGGTTTGGACATATTATTACTCCCCAATCCCAAAATATGTGGGACCAGACACGGGTCAATGGTCAGCTGGTATGACTCCGTAGGGCTTTTCAATTTAATGCACTCGATGAAGTACATTTACGCTGGACACGGTCAAGTGATCAAGCTAAATATCTAATTCTAACATGCAACAACTAAACTAAATCTCAATCCATGATAAGTAAATCTCAAGAAGGAACGATATGCATCATTAGTCTATAGCCCAATAATATATCCGTTCGAATAGGCCAAGAGAACAATATATGCCTATAAATACTAGGCTATAAAGCAGAATCACAATAGAAAGTAGAACATACCTGTAGTAGATGAAAGATATAAATACACCTGTAATGATGTCCAATACACCACCAAATCAAGCCTCATCCAAACTGTTCAAATAACCTGGAAGGGAACCAGGTCCTCAGAGGGACGTAACAAGATACAAAAGTACATGCCATAAATTAAAGATTGTGTAAACTCAAGGGTGAACTAACCAGCCAAGTGAAATACACTTGAAGACAACCTTGGTACGTATGGGTAGGTAAAATGTATAAAGCGTAGCATCAAGCCAGAGGCTAAGTATCTGGCATTAGATGTAAACTAGATGCCAGAAGTATATGCTGACTACATTACCGATCATGATAGCGTGCAGCTAGTAACCTCTGTCGAATGTATCGACAAGCATATACGCCCATAACCGGGCAATACATAGCCCATAACCGGGTAACACATAGCCCATAACCGGGTAACACTGAGGCTCACGAACCTATAGTTTACTCTAAAACTATGGTAGCCAAATGTCTATCCCATACGCCTACTAATTGTCTTTCCCGCCAAATACTAATATATATGTCGCGAATACGACGTGGACATCTCGTACTATAATGCAAGTCACTAAAGAAATATACAACTATGCTAAATACTATCACACGTGCTGCTCACACTGATGGCTAGTCAAGTATAAAGCATGCGTCCCTACATAAACTCACTCTGTGACGTACAATGATACATGTCAAGGCCTGGGGACTCATATTGATAACTCCACAACTTTAGGTACGTCCACTAGATACTAGGTCAAACACAAGTCCTAACGTCAACATCTTCGTTGACAGCACCCGAGTCATTCTCGGACGTACATAATTATATAATATTAAAATAATAAAACATGTAAACTAATTATAACTGAATTTAAACAGTACAATAAGGTAAGGTATACTTGCCAGGAAGCCAGGCGAAGATTCGAACACAAACTCGCCAGGAAAGTAGCAGCGCAACAATAAAAACTGGAGCTAATATCCCCAAATGCTGTCACAAATATCACCAACAGTCCCGAAATGAGTGAGATACTCAGAAAAGCATATACATACGTCCAATTTGGACACAGAAACAAAAATACAGTTTTTGGTCAACACAGGGTCCACAAGTGGGCCCGTCTTGTACTGAAAAATATGCCAAAGACAAAGTTTTTCAAATTCGTCAAACTTAGTATCTACGAGTCCAAAACGATGATACGAACCCAACAGAATATCCTGAACAAGATTTTGATGAACCGATCACGAAATTGCACGTTATGTGGAACCGTGGGGCACACAAAATAATATTTCGTCAACGTTCTCAGAATCGAACCAAACTTGGGTCACAGGACCAGCATAACGTTGCGTATCCGATGGCACAAGTTTTGTTAAGAAATGACAGGCTCACACAAAATTAGGATGAGTGTCAGAACAGACCAATACGGTACTTTTCGACGGATACGCGTTGATTCTGGTGTGCACGCACATCCAAATTAAGTTCCATGAAAGTCCACATGTCGACATTGATGATAAGCGCCCTTCGGTGTAATCGGTATGCGACGAGATTGTCAGGATTGACGGGACCAACTCCGTATTGGATAAATTTATTGTTTTATAAAATAATTTTTCTTCGATTTTTAAGACAGAAATAAACTGGTTTTTAATACAAAATAAATTAAAGAAAATTAATGAGGGTTATATGGCGAACACACCTGCAAAGATGGATCAAAATTTTATTGAGAGATGATAAAGAACACACCGTGCAAAGTCAGGTGGTCGGGGTGGTTGCAGTTGTGCTGTGGCTCTACGCGGGTAGGTTCGGGACGGCTGTGCTGGCGACGACAGTGGTCTGGCCCACTGCGGGTGAGTTCGTAGGAGGTCGAGGAGCCCTGGGGCTTCATCGCTTCTCGGGGTTCGTCGGAGGAGGTCGCGGAAGACTGCAACAGTAGCAAAAATAGTAGCAGTAGAAGTAGTTGCAGCAAAAGCAACAATGGCAGCAGCTCACAACAGCAGCGACGACGGCTTGGTAGCGGTGGAGGTTGCTGGTGGTGGTGGTTTGTCGTCGATGAGGTGATGGTGGTGGTGACGGGGGTGGATCTCGGTGGCAGTGGTGAAGGGGACAATGGTGGTGGTCGGGATGAAGGAGGAGAAGGTCGTATGGAGGAGAAGAATGTAGTGGTGATATGGCAGAGGATGGTGGCTATGGTGGTGATGATGGCAGTGGCTGGTGGCTGTGGTGGTGATAATTGTGGTGGCTGGTGGCAGTGGTGGTGATTATGGCAGTGGTGATGGTTGTGGAGGAGGAGAGGAAGAAGGAGAAGAAGGAGGTGGTAGATGATGGTGAGGGAGGTGGTGATGGTCGGAGGTGACATGAGGAGAGGGTGATGGTGGCGGTTTGCGGTGGAGAGTTTACCGGAGGAGTGAAGGTGGTGGTCGTGGTGGAGGGTCGGTGATGGTGGCAGTCTGCGTTGGAGAGTTAGCCGAAGGGGTGAAGGTGGTGGTTGTGGTGGCTCGTGGGGATGGCAGCGGCGGTGGAGGACCAAAGAGTGGGGCTTTGGTGGAGGCGATGTTATCCGGAGGCGCGGGGAGTGAGGCCTGGATGTGTGACAGGAGGCAATGAGGGTGGAGGTGGCAGCCGGTTGTGACGGTGGCTGCAGTGTCGGTGAAGTACAGCGGGTGGCCGGAGCTGTGAGGAAGAAGGTAAAATAAAGAAGAAGAAGAAGAAGAAGAAGAAGAAGAAGAAGAAGAAGAAGAAAAAAAAGAAGAAGAGGGAAGGAGGATGTTCGGCTGAAAATGAGAGGTAGGGGAGGAGAGAGAGGGTGGTAAGAAAACCTAGGTTGCCTTGGGATTAGGGTCGGCCACATTGGGATATGTGGTATGTGTGTTAAAATAGAGGGAGTGTGTGGTTGTGATGGAGTAGGGAATTAAATAAAGGGTCGTAATTAATCATGAGGGAGTTGTACATAACATGGGGGAGAGTGACCAAATATGTGATGTTGGGGGGTTTCTTCATTTGTTTACACCAATAGGATGGTGACACCTAGCACCATTTTTGTCATTAAGTCCCTTAACATTTGGATGTTTGCCCATGAAGGAAAAAATGGTGAGAATTTGGTATGGAAAGTGATATTTGGTATTTTGTATGGTGAGGGGGTGTTGTGTGTTTTGTATGGGCCTCATGAATGGGTATTGGGTTAAATTGGGGTTAGGTTTGGATTAGTTTAAATTGGTGTCCCCAATTTAAATAAATAAAGTATCATATACTCTTAAATTAAAAGGGGGCACATGGGGTCTCAAATAGGAGTGACATAAAGGTCATGAACGGTGTAGGTTTGGTGTCAGTCTTGGTCCCTTTAATTTATTAGGCAAAACGGGTTGAGTTTGTATCCCAAAATCGATGGCAACGACATAGGTACGCGACATAGGATTAAAGAACTGATTTCGTGACTGGGAAGTTGTGCTATTAAATTAGAGCACAAAGGAGTGTGTTAATGAGTAACACAAAGGTCAGGATTAAAGATTGGCTTGTCTAGGTCACGGATGTAAAATTTGTTGGAAAGCAAATGCTAGTGCATTGCTCTAGATACTTAAACAACGGTAATGTGCAACAATCAAATAAAAAAATCAAAAAGGTGATTTAAATAACTCCAATAATTATTCCAGAATAATTCTAAATAAATCCCTAAACCTAAATTTTTGGGTCAGAGGGTTTACAATCTATCCACCTTAGAAAATTTCGTCCTCAAAATTCAAAATCTATCTCACCAATGACGAAGTCAACATATATATATATATAAACATAACTTGGTACTTAGTCCTACTCTAATCTCTTTACCTTAAACTGTCACATACGTATAGTCTAATCATCTAAGGCATTTGGTCCTCTAAACATCTTCTCACCATCATAAATTGTCTCGTCATTGTTATCATGTTAATTATACCAAGTTATGTTTATATATATATATATATAACTTGGTACTTAGCCCTACTCTAATCTCTTTACCTTAAACTGTCACATACGTATAGTCTAATCAGCTAAGGCATTTGGTCCTCTAAATATCTTCTCACCATCATGAATTATCTCGTCATTGTTATCATGTTAATCATCATCCAAAAAATTATCACATATAAGCCTAGGTTACTCAAGGATGTTGCGACACAATCTAAGTTTGAAACTTCCAATATCTATAAAGAAATTAACGTCTTTCTTTCACTCTCAAAGGACTGCAGGGGTTAGGCACTAAAATTTTATATGCACAAAATTCTCAAGGCCATTTATGTAAGTATCTATATTCTGTTTTCTATAATTAAGACGGTTAATATCTCAACATTCTTTCCTAGGTATAACATCATCATCCTATAGTATCCACAATGGAATCATGCAACCTAACTTCTTATAATCAGTCTTAGCAGTAACAAGTCTAATATAGTCAATCAGTCATACCTAATCTAGAAGGTCAACTCAAAATTTCTAGGAGAAATATATGTAATAAAGTATACCATATGCCTCTATTTAGATATATAGCAATAAATATTTAATAATTATCATTCAATCATTCTAGATACCCTAGATAAAAATATAACCAATAATAATAAGAATACTAATCCCAAAATCTGAAAATCCACGGGCTAGGGTAAATTGAAAATATGTTCCCGTATAACCAGCTACTACTAAGGATTTGGTCAAACAAGCTTACACCCTAATAGTCAAAAATCTAAAATCCTGGCCCTAAAAAGTTAATGTGTAATCCATAATATTCAGTTTATCCTTCCTATAGGACTTTTATAATTTTTTACACTCATCATCCAAGCTACATGGGTTCCATCTTATTACAACTTGCCATCCATTATAGACAATTCACTATCTAACTTAAGACTATAACATCTATCAAAACTCTCATCCTTTAACCCATTTGTCTATCTCAGATACTATCCTAATAGATATTGACAACCCAAATAAATCAAGTACATATAATCTAATTTGAAAGCTATATTGTAGTACTCAAGTTATCTCATCATCCAAATATTGGGTCTAGCAATCTACCTATCTGTTTTAGCTTAGTCATATAATCATCATTATCTAAAGGGTGGAAAAACCTAGGTATGATATTGGAAGTCACAAGGCAACTAGAGGTTAACCACTATGGTCTGCCACATAAAGTGTTATTTTATGCCTCGGTTTTATTGGTTCAGCTAATTTTCTTCTAAGAGAGAGTCTAAAATTTTGCCTCCTCGAGTTCATAATATCGTTCCTTATATCACTATCATGAGGCTACAACTAATTTCTTGTATCACTATCAGAAGACTACTACTAATTTCTAGCATCTAGCTATGTCTTCCTTAATTTATTCTAGAGCCTTAGAATCAAACAATCTTTCTAGCTTCTAATACTTACAAATCTCTGCTACCTTAAGTAAGGGAAGGGTCTATTTTTAAGTCTCTACTTCTATGTCTAATTCTTATGCCAATAGTCTATACTAGCTCTAGCAACAAGAAAGAACTTATCAACATCCTCTACCATGGTTAACCATCTACTCAAATATCCTATCAAATATGTCTTCTTCGTCTTGACGAGGATCTGCTTCTAGATAGAATCACCGCGCATGAACGTCCATCTCTCCAAAATATGGGGAGATAAGAAACAATAATATCGATGTCGATGGTAATTGAACGAATATAATAATGAAGTCTGAGGGCGACAATCGAATACGAGAGAAGTTTTAAAATCAGTTATGGATTGAGATCTTATTCAACATTAATCCTAAGTTGCAGGCTCGTTCAGCACAGTAACGTAACTGAAATGATATACTCTGACCTGCATGGGCCACCAATAAAACTATATCATGCACCAGTTCCAAAATACGTGGGACCAGACACGTGTCAATTGCCAGCTGGTACGACTTCGTAGGGCTTTCCAATTTAATAGACCCGACGAAGTGCACTTATGATGTCCACGACCAAGTGATCAAGCTAAATATCTAATTCTAACATGCAACAACTAAACTAAATCTCAATCCATGATAAATAAATCTCAAGAAGGAATGATACGCATCATTAGTCTACAGCCTAATAAAACATCCGTTCGAATAGGCTAAGAGAATAATATAGTCCTATAAACACTGGGCTATAAAAGCAGAATCATAATAAAAAGTAGAACATACCTGTAATAGATGAAAGATATAAAGATACCTATAATGATGTCCAACATACCACCAGATCAAGCCTCATCCAAACTGCTCAAAAAACTTGGAAGGGAACCAGGTCCTCAGAGGGACGTAACAAGATACAAAAGTACATGCCATAAAGAAAATACTATATAAACTCTAGGGTAAACTAACCAGCTAAGTGAAATGCACTTAAAGTCAACCTTGGTACGTATGGGTAGGTAAAAGGTATAAAGTGTAGCGTCAAACCAGAGGCTAAGTATTTGGCATTAGCTGTAAACTGGATGCTAGAAGTATATGCTGACTACATCACCGATCATGATAGTGCGCAGCTAGTAACCTCTGTCGGATGTATCGACAAGCATATATGCCTATAACCGGGTAGCACATAGCCCATAACCGGGTAACACATAGCCTATAACCGGGTAACATTGAGGCTCACAACCCCATAGTTTACCCTAAAACTACGGTATCCAAATGTCTGTCCCATATGCCTACTAATTATCTTCCCCGCCTAATGCCAATGTACATGTCGTGAATACGATATGGACATCTCGTACTATAATGCAAGTCACGAAAGAAATATATAACTATGCTAAATACCATCACACATGCTGCTTACACCGATGGCCAGTCAAGTATGAAGCACGCATCCCTATATGAAATTACTCTATAACATGCAATGATACGTGTCAAGGCCTGGGGAGTCATATTGATAACTCCATAACTTTAGGTTCGTCCATTAGACACTAGGTCAAACACAAGTCCTAACGTCAATGCCTTTGTTGACTACACCCGAGTCATTCTCGGACGCGCACAGTTATATAATATTAAAATAATAAAATATACAAACTAATAATAACTAAATTTAAACAGTAAAATAAGGCAAGGTATACTTGCCTGAAAGCCAGGCGAAGATTCGAACACGAACTCGCTAGGGAAGTTGCAGCACAATAATGGAAACTAGAGCTGATATCCCCGGATACTGTCACAAATATCACCAACAGTTCCAGAATGAGTGAGATACTCAGAAAAGCATATCCCCAGTGATGGTCGAAGGTGACGTGAGAATAGGGTGATGGTGGCGGTCTGCGGTGGAGAGTTGGCCGGAGGGGTGAAGGTGGTAGTCGTGGTGGCTCGTGGGGATGGCAGCGACGGTAGAGGCCCAAGGAGTGGGGCTTTGGTGAAGGCAGCGTTGTTCGAAGGCACTGGGAGTGAGGCCTAGGCGGGTGACCGAAGGCAGTGAGGGTGGAGGTGGCAGAGGGTTGTGATGGTGGCTGCAGCGCCGGCGAAGTGCAGCGGGTGGCTGGAGCTGTGAGAAAGAAAGTAAAATGAAGAAGAAGAAGAAGAAGAAGAAGAAGAAGAAGAAGAATGAGAGGGAAGGAGGATGTTTGGCTGAAAATGAGAGGGAGGGGAGGAGAGAGAGGGTGGTAAGAAAACCTAAGTTGCCTTTAGATTAGGGCTGGCCACATTAGGATGTGTGTGTGTGTGTGTGTGTGTGTGTGTGTGTGTGTGTGTGTGTGTGTGTGTGTGTGTGTGTGTGTGTGTGTGTGTGTGTGTGTGTATGTTAAAATAGAGGGAGTGTGTGGTTGTGGTGGAGTAGGGAATTAACTAAAGTGTCATGATTAATCATGAGGGATTTGTACATAGCATGGGGGAGAGTGACCAAACATGTAAGGTTGGGGGGTTTTTCATTTGTTTACACCCATAGGATGGTGACACCTAGTACCATTTTTGTCGTTAAGCCCCTTAACATTTGGATGTTTGAACATGAAGAAAAAAATGGTGAGGATTTGGTATAGGAAGTGGTGTTTGGTATTTTGTAGGGAGAGGGGGTGTTGTGTGTTTTGTATGGGCCTCATGAATGGTTATTGGGTTAAATTAGGGTTAGGTTGGGATTAGTTTAAATTGGTGTCCCCAATTTAATTAAATAAAATGTCATATGCTCTTAAATTAAATGGGGGCACATGGGATCTAAAATAGGAGTGACATAAAGGTCATGAACGGTGTAGGTTTGGTGTCAGTCTTGGGCCCTTTAATTTGTTAGGCAAAACGGGTTGAGTTTGTGTCCCCAAATCGATGGCAACGATATAGGTACGCGAAATAGGATTAAAGAATTAATTTTATGATTGGAAAGTTGTACAATTAAATTAGAGCACAAGGTAGTGTGTTCATGTGTGACACAAAGGTCAGGATTAAAGATTGGCTTGTCTAGGTCAAGGATGTGAAATTTGTTGGAAAGCAAATGATAGTGCATTTCTCTATATACTTAAACAACGATAATGTGTAATGATCAAATCAAAAAAAATAAAAGAGGTGATTTAAATAACTCCAATAATTATTCCAGAATAATTCTAAATAAATCCCTAAACCTAGATTTTTGGGTCAGAGGATTTACACATATGAAGATGGAAAATAAGGGAACAACTGCAGTTGTAGGCATTGATGATGTAAACTTGACAACAGAGCTTACTGAGAAGCTTGTTCTCAAGGGTATGAAACATGTACCGAGTTTGTTCTACAAATTGGTTTCGGTGGGAAGTCTAAAGGATAATAGTTGTCGCAACATATTTTGGGATAAAGATTGAATGATTACGAAAGGTTCCCAACAGCTAGCTCGAGAAGATTTATATTGTGGCATATACAGGATAATGTCGCTGAGTTGTATAGGTAGGCCACAAATATCGGATATAGGATCAAGGCGTGTTCGACAGGAGATAGTGGATCATCGAAAAGTTTTTGAGGAGGGTCTTCGAGATATTTTAAGGGATACAATGGATTCAGTTCATCGAGACAAAGCAACAAATGGTGATGAACCAAAGATTGATGGTCAGTATGTCAGTCCCATAACAACTGGTTGATCTCCAAGTGGGGGGTTTCTACGAATTTGGTTTTGGTGACAGTTAGTTTGCCAAAGCTTCACGGAGTAACATTGGTTTCAGTAGTTCCAAATCAGGAAAAGATCGAGGTGTGTAGGAAACTCAATCATATATTTTAAGGGATACGGTGCATCTCCATTTTTACAGTTTTGGGAGAGTTATGAGTCATCGACGGCTTACATAGTGTATGATGTTCTGCTCGAGGATGTATATGTACGGGAAAGCTTCAGTTTCAGACACGAAAGTGGATAGGTTCATGAGTCTGAATCTCTAGAGAACCCCACAATCCATTTGGTTGGACCCGCCAAGGATGAAGAAGTTCGTCAGAACGGTAGTACATTTCGGTGGAAGACGAAAGTCGGGGACAGACAGCCAAGACTTATGGTCAGGCCGATCATCAGGAAATTTGGTATTGGCCATGTTATTGATATCGACAGGATCCCAGTGGTATAGGAAGTGCTATGCATTGCAATTAAAGTCGACAAGACGGTCGAGGAGCTGGAGACAAAGAAAGATGTAAAGCGGCTCGGAGGTTCGAAGATCAGTGGCATGGGAGAGAAAAAACTCTGTCGCAGAGCGACAGACATGGAGTCCAGTTGGGGAGCTATGGGGTCAACACCCTCTTATCAAACTAGAGGGGGGTATGTTGGGTCAAGTCTGGATTTGGTAACAGCAAAATTTGGATACCAAATATGGTCAAAGATTTAATTTAATACGATTTAAAAATCTACATTAAATATTTAATTATATTATATTTATAAATATGTATCATATATTTAATTTGACCAGAATTAGACGTCCATAATTGATGTTGGTTATTTTAGGTAATCGATTTCCTATTTTAGGGTTTCCTATTTAGGAATTCCTACGACCTAAAATAGTTTTTCTTAACTATATATATAGGTTAAGGGTGGAGGCACAAAGAAAAGCATGAAGTAGAGATTCAAGGTGCTTGTCCACAAGAGATCTAAGAAAAAGTCTATACTTTGCTCTCTTAGGGCTTGTTATCCAAGACAGAAGAAAGATGAGATCTGATCGAGGAGTCATCGCCTTCATTCAAGGAGATCGATGCGGGTAGGGTGAGTAATTTCATTGTAATCTCTGTATTTTCTTCTTGAGTGTAGGGAGGGGGTTGAACCTATTAAGGAAAAGGGTTCAACATTGATTTTTGTCAATCTTGTAATTTCACCTGAGTAATATAGATTAAGATTTGTCTAGGTGATGTATTCACTACCATATATAATGTATTTATCTGTGCTTGGTGTTCATTAGACGGGGTTGGTTATATCATGTAAATTGGCCTAAGTTTTTGCTAAGGTGATTTTCAGACATGGTATCAGAGTTCTTGTAGGGCATTTTTGATCCCAACGTCTTGTATCAGACTTCTGGCTCTGAGGTTTGATTCCCAATAAATAATCAAAGATAAATAATTTCATAAAATAATCTGAAGTATCTTTTGTTCGTTTGTGTCTTGTCTTGTATCAGTTCATAAAATAACAGCTAGCATACATATGGTTAAAAGGAAAGAGATTATAGGGAAAAATTATAGCATAATTTATTTCCTGATTGTGTCTGTGTACTGTGTTGTGTTCATGTTCATGTCCTACTAGTGTGACCATGACTTTGTGTCTAGGATTGGGATGTCGGAGGGTTAGAAATACGTATCTATGCTACGATGGGGGCAACAGAGTTGGGGGAACCTGAGGGTCTGCACTCTTGAGTGCCTTAGTTAGGGTCGCCGGAGTTGGGGATGCATGGTGTATTAAGTCTAGTCTCGAATTCGAGGTTCTAGGAAGCCTGGGAGCAGCAAGCGAATAGCACAAGTATCTTCCCAGTAAAACATCCAATATAGTGATGTGATCAAATCTAGATGGCCAAGATTAGTGCTTAGTTATTTTAGGAATTTTTATGCCCTGAATTAGGTTTTATGAACCTATATATATATATATGTGTATGTGTGTGTGTGTGTGTGTGTGTGTGTGTGTTGAGGGTGGTTGGCATAAGAATCTATATACAGGAGATTCAGGGTACAAGTTTACAGAAAATCTAAGAGATGCTCTTAGGGCTCGCCATTTGAGACAGTTCGAAAAGGAGATCTATTCGGAGAGTCATTTTTTGTTCAAAAAGATCACTACAAGATTGGATAAGTTATTTTAGTTGTATCTATTTCTTTTTCTTGAGTTTAGTGAGGAATTAAACTAGGGGAAAAAGTGTTCAACATTTTTATTCAATCTTGTATCATGTTGAAAGTTATATAGATTATAATTTGTCCAGGTGACATAGTCAATAAAAATTTTGTATTTGATTTGTCTTGGCTCTTTTGTTAGATGTTGGTTCATTATCTTCAGGTAGATTGGCATAGCTTTCGAATCTGTTTCTATGGCCAACTCTGATTTGGGTCACATTACATTTCCAACAATTGATATCAGATCTCTCAGGTTATCGAGAGAGAATGTGCAATCATGTCTACGGAGCAGATAAACACACGTAAGATCATCCTCATATCAGAAATTGGATGATTTGGAAGCAAAGGATGAAGGATCTACTTGGTGCAAGGATTTGCATGGTCCATTGGAGGGTAAAAATGCCAAGTTGTTGGACAAATCTATTAATGACTAGAAATGATTGGATTGAAAGGTTGTTGGTGTTATGCGCCACGATCCCAAAGGACCATAATTCACCATTGGGCATGATGTCGTATAAGTCTAAGTTACGCTTGCACAAGACATTATACTTGCACAATAACAACATAGACCAATTGGATACAAATAACATAATTTAAAATATAAAAAACCAAATATGTACACTTAGATAGGAGCAAAAATACTTCTTTTATTGATAACTTGACATGGGATTACAATATACTCTTATAGGAAGATACAATATTGCCATATTTGGCTTACATCTCCTTGAAACTTGAAAATAGCCACAATGCCCATACACCATATCAATGTACCAGAACAAAGATCAAACACCTTGGAAAAAAACTATGAAACTGAAAGTAGAAATCTTCGATGCGTCGAACAAGGTTCCAATAATTAGACAAGCTTCTAATGCCTCATAGTATCCTCCTATCTCCCGCTACCTGGAGATGACAGTCAGTACTCATCATGTACTATTGAGAACCGTAGCCAAACTCACATGAAATCAACACTAAGTAAACATGTGAAGCTAGCTGTTATTATTAAGTGATCTTTCTACTTGTCTAGGTTCTTTTTAATAATTTATTTAAAGAATCATAAAGAATAAAATAAACCACTTATACGATAATTCTTACCCATGGTCGATTATCCGTCCCTGCAACAGACATGTATTAGCATAATTTGCATATACGAATAAAACTTACTGTCAATTTCTTGCATCAAATGTTAGTCTTGGAAGGATATCCTAGCAAACATACTAACTACATGATGGTCCATGGGTAATCCCATGAATAGCAGCTGGGATTACGAGCTCAATCTTACTATTAGATAAGACACACCCCTAATCGCGAGGAATACAAGCCTTAGGGTGCCACAATCTTTCCCAGGTCGAACGATTTCTAATACCCTAGGAACAGCTCGAGAGACTCTTACCTTCTGCACAAGTTATCCGTGTAGGACCGTTAGGGTAACTCTAGATGGGGTGAATAGAGTGCATCTATGCAGCAAAAATAATAAACCCTAATTAAAAATTAATCTACGTAAAGGCAGTATATGTACCAATAGATATATCAATTATGAATATGCAGTAAAGTAAGAGTTGAGAAGAGAAAACGTAAACACCATAATTTTATCCTAATTTTCCTGTGAGAGGACTAGTCTAGGCCCGAGAACTCTTGCTCGGAGTTGTATCCACTATAATCACCAATAGTGAATCATAAGCTTTAATCCGAAGTCTTGCAGACTTCTTACAACATCGTGCTTTGATCTGAAGGATCGAATGACTTCACACGTGTGTTTGATCCGAAGGGCACGTCAATTTTAAATACTAGAGAACTTGATAAACCTATCTTTTATAACTCGATCAGACTTCTAAATTGGAACTGCGCTGGCACTAGAAGTCTGAGAGTATATCTTGCTTATAGAAGGTTTATAGCTCAGGAAGATAGAGATATGCAAGTGAGTGAATGAGTGAATAAGAATGGAGAATTCAATCTCTATTTATAAGGCTTTTCTGAACCGAGTTCGGATGCCCAACGTTCATAAATTTGAACGTTAGAATCCTGGTCTCACAAAGTAACATTGCAAACTGGGTCTTAGGGGGACCGAGTTTGCCCTGAGTTCATCCTGACTTCTGTCCGAACTCTGTTTATCTGTTTCCAGAATGTTGGGTCCAGGTTTTGTTTGGTTCAGGCTGTTTTAAGTGGACTATGTTCTTGTTTAATATGGGTTTGAGTTTTCTAATATTTTGTCCTAGACTCAATAAATATAAAATACAGACTCAATAACACAGCTTGTTGACTTGTTGCAGAATTATCTTCAGCGAAGTAACGGAGATGCAATAATTGTCATATGTGTCATGTTTAGTCATACTAGATCATAGTTATTTGATTCCCAAAATCGATACGTCAATATTCATATATGGGCACAGATCTTTAAAAAATACAAGGCTCCCCCGTAATTCCTGAATGACAGTATAGGTACATCATCGGTCATTGTCTTCTCCTGTATTGCTCATTGTCTTCTCATGTATTGCTTCTTCTGTCCTTTTGTACTTGTCTTACGTATCGGTCCTTTCTTTCCCCTTTTTCATTTCATCAAAATAATCTAGCTCGTGGAGCAAATATAGAAAACTTATGAAACACAAAGTGAAGAAAAATAAGACATAATTATAAATTATAGATATTATTTAATGACAAATGAATAAATTTTTGTCAAAAGTTATTAGTAAAAAATCTATCCGAGTATCAATGATTCATGCATTTGAACTCAATTACTTTAGCATGCCATATGAATATTCTTTAGATGAACATGAATGTAAAGGAGAGAATCAAAATACTTGAGATTAAAATATTCAGATGACTGGAATGCTCCCCCACAAAGTATGACCTATCTAAATATAGATAATCATGAACTTTTACAGATACTCCATATACTTTGAACGCAATCAACAAATTTTTTAAAATAAGAAATAAATATTCATGATGAACTAGGTATACCACATATTAAAGGGTATAAAAGACTTAAGAAATCAATTTTCTCCTCCTTAAAATATACGTAACTAGTTCTAAAATAATGAAAGGTTTGACATAACAAAATACATATCTCATCACAAAAAATCATAATCTGAAAATAATTTGATTCCAATTAAAAAATATTATACCTAGATGAGTGAAAGTGAAACAAGATTATATAGCTTGTCAATAAAGAAATCTATATAAACACTTAAGATTAATGAGATAAATTATTAATAAGATAAATATGCTCATTTAAACCTTAAGTCAAGAACACTATCAAAATAAAAGCTAAAAGATATTCATGAAATTACAATAATATAAATCATTTTTCCAAGTATTAAGAATAATCCAAAAGATATAAGAAGAACAACATATTAATTATATGTAGTACAAAAAAAAAATTTGGGCCACAATAATACAAATTCAGTAATTATCCAAATATTGAAAAAGAAAGATAATAATAAAGCTTAGTTGTAAGAGATAGTTAAAACCAATTTTCAAAAAAGCTTTCATAGTGCAGAATATAGGAAAGGTATAAACTAGAAAACATATCAATTATAACTAGAATATCATCATCATCAATTTCTACTAAAGACTGTGCCCATAATTACTGATTGTCACCAGTAATTTTAAATGCCTAGTTAAAACTAGAAATCCCAGTTCTTGACGATAACAGTTGTTAACTTTAAGTCAAAAACTAGATCTTGAATTCGTTATTGTCTTTGAAATAATAAATTACAGAAAAGACCTTAACAAATCATGATTATATAAAGTGTCGATCATCTTGGGTTAGCTGTAGGGGACGGATCCTAGCTAGCGGTGGTGCGAAGACACTTAAGTACCGTGTCGGTTAGACTATTTATGTCTTTTTGACAGAAGGGCCCTTTCGGCTTATACCCAAAATAATTTTTACTTTTACAAAATTTAGATTTAAAACAATTTCAAGCAATTTAAGTCTTCGTACATCATTAAAATTTAGAATTCCTAATTCTCGAAAAATAAAGTTGAGACGATACTTGGCTAGGGATTAGTAAAGATATCAGCAAAATGATGTTCAGAGTTAACAAATATTAAGCAAATATCGTAAATCTTATTTCACAAAGATGAAAAATATATACTTGAAAATATGCACTAAATAAATAAGATGATCTAAGAACATATGATTCAAATCCGTATTTAGTCATGTGCAATAGTCAATAAAACATATAAAAACACTCAAACACTAGTCATGCTAGATGAAATAATAAAAATTAACTAAGCATGCTAGAATCAAAACTCTCATATTAACAATTAAAAAACAAGCTTGATTCTATAATTTAGCTAGTTAGGAATAAAACATTTATTATGTTACCAAAGTAGCTTTTGTTGCCACACTTATGTTGGTGCAATTGCTTGGAAGATGACCTTTGTAGCTTTGCAACCACCAACATTTTTCTTGGTGCTAAGTTTTAACACAAGAAGCTTTACCTACAATATTAGGCAAAGAATTTGGTATCCAAGTAGTTTTGGATCCATAATGGTTAGCTTTAGGAATCCACTTATACATATTCATATCAACCAATTTTTTAGCCTTGTACTGATGTGAAATATGTCCTTTTAAACCACAATAGTAATATATAACTGAACAGTTGTGTTAGAAGCAGCATGGTGAGTATGAATATGTTATGTGGTGCGTTGTGTCTTATGTGGATACTTGTAGTAAATAGTGTGGTTATGTGTAGGTTTGGCTTTGCTTGCTTCTTTTTTAACTGATCTGCCGTGTGTGACTTTATGAAAAGTCACGTGGCTTAAGTTAGACTGAGTCATAGGTTCCATTACC
This sequence comes from Iris macrosiphon, assembly GCA_036927795.1. Classification (NCBI taxonomy): domain Eukaryota; kingdom Viridiplantae; phylum Streptophyta; class Magnoliopsida; order Asparagales; family Iridaceae; genus Iris; species Iris macrosiphon. The sequence goes on along the minus strand of JAYESA010000005.1, from coordinate 227,431,411 downwards.
TGTTTCCCAAGTCTAATATCTAACTTTATAGAGTTAGCATATAGATCATCATATTTAACAATAAGGGCATCAATTCTTTGTGAAGCAATATAATACTTCTTCTTTTCTGATTCCAATTCTTCCTTAAGATTAGCATTTTCTTGAGTGCTTTTCTCAATGCATTCAAGTGCCTCATGCAATCTAAACTCAAGTATGGAAATCTCAGCAGAGTTATCAGAAAATGAAGTATCTCTAACTTCATATAATAAACAAGTAAGCTTTTCATTATCAAACTAATAAGACTTAATATCTTTTCTAGCTTGCTTATACTTATTTCTAAGCTTCTTGTAATCATCAAGTAAATCACTAAATGCATTAGATAATTCATCATAAGAAAACTTATATTTTTCAGAAGGAAAATTATTTCGTACCTCATTTGAAAATGCCATTAGGCAAACATCAGTTGTATGACGAGGACTTTCATAAGGGACATCTGCTTCTTCAAAAAATGATTGTTGTGTACTCCACCAGTCAATGTCATAAAGCATTTATTTGTAGCATGTCGAGGGTTTTTTCTTCTGAATTGCTTGCTTCACTTTCGTACCAGATGCTTGTATTCGCAAATTTGTAAGATGATGATACCCTTTTGCTTGTAGGTTCATATTGATTATTCCTTTTTTGCTTTAAAATAATCTTTCATCATGTGGCCTGGCCTTATGCAGTTGTAGAAAATTATTTTTTCTTCAAACTCTTTCTCTTTTAGTCTGATTTTATAACCTTCAAGAATCGTTTGAAGCTATGTGACAACTCCTCCTCGTCTGAATCATCGTCTGTTTCTTCATCTTCAGAAGCATTGTCAGAAGCTCTTTTGTGATGTGCCTTGAAAGCCATGGACTTCTCGTTTTGTAGTTGATTCTTTAAATTCTTTGAGGTCTAGCTCATGAGTCATCAGCTTTCCCATCATTTTCTCAAGGGTCATGACGATGAGGTCATTTCCTTCAATGATTGTTGTTGCCTTGGGGTTCCAATTCTTGGTTAGTCCCCGAAGCACCTTCTGGATCATTTTATGGTTGTTGTATTCCTTGCCGAGTTAGGATAGAGGATTTACGATGTCAAGAAATCTTGTGAACATCTGATTAATAGTCTTATTTGGCTTCATCTTGAATACATTATACTCTTGTGTTAGTCTGCTTATCCTGGACTCATTTACCTGAGTGGTTCCTTCATGAGTCACTTCAAAAAGTTTCTAGACCTCATGCAAAGTTTTATATGTGGATACTCTATTAAATTATGTCCTATCTACAACAAAGAATAAAGTATTAATAGCTCTAGCATCAAGACTAATAAACTTTTTTCTAGCTCAGCATATCTATCATGAGGCTTTTCTACAAAATTACTATTAATCATAATTCTGGCTGACTTGTTGTAACCATCTATAACAATTGACCAAAGGTCAAAATCTAGTAACTTAAGAAAAAAGCTTATCCGTGATTTTCAATACATGTAGTTGGTACCATCAAACAGGGGTGGTCTATTTATAGACTGGCCTTCACCATTATTGGTGTACAAGGGTCTCAAGGTTGCCATATAAGTATACTACGAGTTTAAGCATGTATCAAGATAACTTGCTCCGATACCAATTATAGGACCGTTAGGGCAACTCTAGAGGGGAGTAAAAAAATTGTGTGTGTGCAGCAAAAATAATAAATGCCAATTTAAAATTAAGCTATGTAAAGGCAGTATATGTACCAATAGATATATCAATTATAAATATACAATAAAGTAAGAGTTGAGAAGAGAAAACACAAATACTACAATTTTATCCTGGTTTTTCTCTGAGAGGACTAGTCTATGCCCGAGAACTCTTGTTCGGAGTTGTATCCACTATAATCACCAATAGTGAATCACAAAATTTGATCTGAAGTCTTGCAAACTTCTTACAACATCGAGCTTTTATCCGAAGGCTCGAAAGACTTCATACGTGTGTTTGATCCAAAGGGCACGCCGAGACTTCAAACACTAGAGAACTTGACAAACCAAGCTTTTATAACTCGATCAAACTTCTAAATCAGAACCGCGTTGGCACTAAAAGGCTGGATGTTTATCCTGGGAATAGAGAAGGTTTATAGCTCAGGAAGATAGAGATATGAAAGTGAGTGAATAAGTGAATAAAAATGTGGAATTGAATCTCTATTTATAGGATTTTTCTAAACCAAGTTTGAGCCGAGTTTGGATGCCCAACGTTCATAAATTCGAATGTTAGAATCCTGGTTTCACGGAGTAACGTTGCAAACTAGGTTTTAGGGGAACAGAGTTTGCTCCGAGTTTGCCCCGAGTTCTGTCCGAACTCTGTTAATCTGTTTCAAAAATGTTGGGTCCATGTTTGGTTTGGTTTGGTTCAGACTATTTTGAGTGGACTAGGTTCTGGTTTAATATGGGTTTGAGTTTCCATGTGCCAACACGAACCCGATGTGTATTTTATCCTAGACTCAATAAATATAAAATAAAGACTCAATAACACAGTTTGTAGACTTGTTGCAGCATTATCTTCAGCGAAGTAACGAAGAAGCAATGATTGTCATTTTATGTGTCGTATTGAGTCATACCAGATCATTGTTCGTCGATTATCAAAATTGAGTTAACGGTTGTCCATTTGGGCCAATATTTTGAGACCAAAATATAACATGTATTCTAACAGATAAAATAATTCTATTGCAACAGTTGAATAACAAGCATCTATTTGGGACTCTCTCTCTCTCTCTCTCTCTCTCTCTTCGATAGAGCCTTAGCTCTTTAGCTTCCATCATATCCATCAATTTCAAACCATAAGAGGTTTTTGTAAGTTTTTATCTATACAGCATATGATAAAGGACATGAACACATTTATCTTGAAACAAGTAAAGCTGTATTTCTATAATTAGCATATGATTCATTCTTTTTTATCTTATCGTTGTTATTGTGGCATCATTGAGCATATGGACGTACATTTACTATGTTAATATATCTTTTGTTAAGGTATAAAGACAAAGGATTCATCGAATTGCCGAAGCCATTCAACGAATGAATCTATCAGGAGAGAAAGAGAAACTTTATGCAACAATCACTCCTTGGTTATGCGTCCTAAAATTGCACCAACACTTGGTTAGCCTCATTCGATCTCTTTCTCTCAAGATTCGAAATAAATGCGCAAATCGATTAAAGCGAACAATGAAAACCAATAAACAAAATTAACATGAAAATGTATTCATCAAAACCAAGTAGCAAAAATATCCAACTAAAACTCTTGTACTCATTCCAATAAAAGTTAATCCATGAGTTGGAAAGGTTCATTAATATTTCTTCTATGATCGATTATCCAAAAAAAATTCCCAATACTCAGTTTCAACCGAGTCAATAAGTCATAGGTATCATGTAATGGACTGTTGGGAGTTGGGTACTACAGTTGGATTCATTCACTAATGGCTAGACGATTCAGTGTTTCATCATATATCCATGGAGAGTTTGACAAAAGCATTAAGGAAGAAGATACATTCGTTATATAAACGAAAGATGGCTGACAACAAGATATTTCTTATTTAGCAACTTATCAACTCGAAGTACATGGAAGGTGCCTGAATGAGGTTTAGGGTATCATTAATCAGTTACCTGCAATAAAAATAGTGATTGAAGATGAGCTTCAGCCCTTGCTACTTTTAAGTTCTTTAGTGAAAATTTAAAGTACATTAGTGGTATCTATGATCAATTCCACGCTTGATGAAGTTATCATGATGGAGGCAATTAAAATGAGTTTGTCGAATGAGGAGGTATGGCATAAGCACATTGAATCGCGGTAGGAGTCCACCCTGGTTGCTTTTTACGGAAAGGAAAAACTCTGGTCACAGGCAAGGATAGGGGGTTCTTGTCACATCATGATCCCGGAGGACCAAAAGTCACCATTGGACATGATGTCGTGCAAGCCTAAGTTGCTCTTGCAAAAGGTGTGGTACTTGCACAAACATAAAATAGGCAAATGGATATAGAAGCAACAAAACTTTAAATGCAGAAATTTAAATATTAACACTTTGATAGGAACATAAAGTACTTTCTTTTATTGATAACTTGAAAAGGGATTACAATGTACATTTGCTTGGCTGATACAAATATGCCATAATTGGCTTACATCTCTTTGAAACCCACAAAATAGCCACAACGTCCATATATCATATTATTTTACTAGGATAGAAATAAAATACCTTAAAAAACTTGCAAAACTAAAAGTAGAAAGCTTCAAGTGACAAGCATGGTTCCACTAGATCGTACTCATCTTCTACTGGTGAGCGACCAAAGCCAACCTCACCTAAAATTAACACTAAGTAAATATGTAAAGCTAGCATTTATTATTATGTTATCTTTCTACTTTTTTAGGTTCTTTTTAAAAATTTATGCAAAAAAATATAAATAATAGAATAAACCACTAATATGATAATTCTTATCCATGGTCGGTTATTCGTCCCTACAACAGACAAGAACACCATTTGCATATATGAATAAAACTTAGAGTCTTTACATCAATTGGTTAGGCTTACAAGAAGGGTGAACCTAGCATGCTACCTAACTACATCATGGTCCATGGAAAATTCTAAGATTATTACCTGTGACTCACGGTTCAACTCTGCACTAGCACGCACGAACATTAGCAACTATGACTCATGGTCCATCTCTTCTCTAACATATGCTAATACTAGCAGCTATGACATATTTTTTAGCTCTTCACTAATAGACACAACATCCCCCATGATCTCAAGGACCGTCCCTCTTATTGTTCTCACAATCTCCCCCAGGCCGAACGATTTTCAGTGCCCCAGGAATCGCTCGAGAGACTATTACCTTGTGCACAAGTTGTCGAGACCAATGCATGACATGCAATATCTATCAGATAAAATACTATACATGCACAATCTTAAATAATAGGCACACATTTTCGTATCCTCTTTCTTTTTATATCGTTCCTTTTTAAACCATAAGTGATTTACTATATACTTCTTATTGTACAGCATGTGAGTAAGGAACATGTAACCATCTATTTGATCAAGCATAGTGACAATTTTATATTTCAAGCATATAGTTCATCTCTTTTTATTATCTAATCTTGTTATTTTGGTATAATTAAACATAGGGACTGCAACTTGAGTGGACTAGAGATCTTTTTATTAGCGTGAAGACAAAAGGATTCATTGAAAGGCTGGAATCACTCACCGAATAAATATACTCGAAAGAAATGGGAAGCCTCACGCAGCAATCACTCCTTGGTTATGCATCATGAAATTGCACCAACACTTCGTTAGCATCATTCGATCTCCTTTTCTTACGATTCAGAATGAATGCATAGCGAGAAAAGTGAACAATGAAAACAAAATCATCGAAATCAACACGAAAATGCATTCAATAAAGCCAAGTAGTGAAAATATTCAACAAAAACTCTTGGACTCAATCCAATAGAAGGCAATCCATGAGCTGGAAATATTTATTACATTTCGTCCGTGATTGATTGGGCTGTAAGGTTTCTCCGATACTCAGTTTTTAACTAATTCATAAGCCACAGATATTACGTAGTAGACCACTGGAAGCGGGACACTACAGTTCTCGAGATCTTGTATGGACCGCAAGAAGGATTGCTATCTTGTGACAAATAGGATCATTTAAAAAGGAACAAGATGAATCTTAAAAATAAGAAGGCTAAAGGCAGGGATGATCAGGTAGATTTTACTACTATGGATGATCTCATTATCGCAACAACCGACACTGAGGAATCTTGTGGAATGTGTCATGAGAGCGATTGGGCCTTGGATATGGGGGCTTCCTATCACACCACTCCACAAAAAAGAATTTTTATATCACACCGTGGCAGAAGGTTTAGATGTATGAAGATAGAAGAAAAGGGGATGGGTGCAGTTGTGGGCATCGGTGATATGCACTTGACAACATAGCTTGGTGATATGCTCGTTCTCTAGGGGTTCTTCATGTACCGAGTTTGCAATAGAACTTGGTTTCGCTAGAAAAGATGGTCGATGATGTTTGTCGCAGTATGTTTAGGAACAATGATTGAAAGCTTACGAAGGGTTCTCTACAGCTGGCTCGAGGAGATAATGTTATGGTATGTACATGCTCAAGCCACATAGGTGTATAGGAAGGCCATAAACATCAGATAGAGGCTCGAGAGATGTTCGACAAGAGTTTGTGGATCATCAAAAACTTGCTTTGGATGGTCTTCGAGATGATTTGAGGGATACAAAGGATTTATTTTGTCGAGACAAAGCAACAAATAAAGATAAGCAAAGGTTGAGGGTCAATCTGCTAGTCCTGTAATAGTTGGTCGGTCTCCAAGTGGGGATTACTCCACATATCCGATTTTGGTGATAAGTGATTTTGCCAAAATCCAATGGAGAGACATTGGTTTCAGTAGTTCGAAGCTAGGGAGGAGAATAAGGTGTGCAATAAACTCAATTCGAAGCGGGTGTATTTCTATTTCCATATTTTTGGGGGAGTTGTGGGTCATAAACATCGTGGACAGTATATGATATTCTATTCAAGGATGCATGTGTATAGGGGAGCTTCAATGTCGGACACGAAGGTGGCCAGGTTCAAGTGCTTGAATCTTGAAAGAACCGTACCGTCTACTTGTTTACGCCAGCCAAGGGTGAAGAAGCTCGACAAAACGAGAGCACATTTTGATGGAATATAAAAGTTGGGGACAAGTAATCGAGATTTCCAGTAAAAATTATTATTAAAGACTTCTGTCTTGATGTCGGTATGATCCCAGGTGTAGAGGAGGTGTACTTATGGCAGCTAGCGTTGATATGTTGGTCGAGGAGTTAGAGATGAAGAAAGATCCACAACATCCTAGGGGATCACAAATTAATGACAAGGGAGAGCACGAACTCTATCGTGGGACGACAAGCATGGAGTCAAATTGAGGAGGCATGGGGTCAACACCTCTCATCGGGTTGGAAGGGGAGTATGTTGAGTCCATCCTCGAATTTGAGGTTCTCGGGAAAGAGGGAAGAAAGGGTTTTTCAATTTTGGAGGAGGGACAAAAAAAATATTGTGAGGGGGCGGTGGGGATCGAAAATTTTAGAAAGAGAAAGAGAACAAAAAAGTGAGTTTTATGCTTCTGACATTAATTATTTAGGGACGTATTCTAATGGCGTAGATAAATGTCGCTAATAATGCATGTATTAATTATAAGATGTCGATGATTCATCAACGTATACCGACATCTAGCGATGTAGGTGTTCATATTATCTCAAACTACTCGTAGTTTTATTACAATTCATCATAATAAGCGAAGCAGGCTAATAGCATTGATAACTGTGTAGCAGATAGTAACGTCCTGTGTTGGAGCATTATAAACGTCTCTATCATGACTTATTTTTGTCGTGCTACTTATCTATTTCTCTATAGTCTAATAAAAGAAAACATAAAAATGATTTCTAAGGGTAATAGAGTGGATGGCCTATAAGATTTTGCTTCATGTGAACACTTGGGGCCAGTTTTAGTTACAAGTACGGTCCCATCTAGAATTTATTTGGTACTAAATGCAAGAATCACTAAATTTGATTCTGAAATCTAGTATTAGTCAATTAGGATTTCAGAATTTCCCAACCAACTGTTAGTCAATTATGATTCAATAATCACTAAAGATTGGGGTTTTAAATCGCATGAGATTGTTTCCTATTCATTTATTTCACATTATAACCACACCTTGAAAAAGTCTAATTTTGAAATATCAAACTCCTACCCTCTTAACTTTCATCCATGAGTTTTTATACCCCTTTTATTCTATGTCTAAGGTGCAAGTCCGAGTATGGGCTCTCCGATCAAGGACCTTACTTATCCAAGGTACCCTAACTATGTTGTCAACCAAAAGTCCCAATATGATCGTCTCAGTCTTCCTTTCGACTACTTTTGTCCTCCTTCCACAACCACAATTCCTGCAATCCACGACGTACTCCTTTATATGCATAGCATACAAACAACGGTACAATTGATAAATCCGTCATTGTCGGTAAGGAATTTGTCGACAACATGGTGAAAGGGGAAATGATTTTTTTTTGAATTTATATATGATTTTGATTGTAATTTTTATGATTTTTTAAAAAATGATAAGTTTTGTCAAACAAGAAAACAAGTGTCAATAAATAAACAATACAAAAATTTGTGGGCTAATTTTTGTTTATGAAAATAAAAATACAAAATTACATCATCAAGGTGTTTGTTAATTGTCCTCAATAGTTTCATCATATTTTTTAGTTATATTTATTGTAATTATTTTATTTTATAAAGCTAAATATAGTTAATAAGTGGAAATTTTTACATTCTAATTGAATTAGAAATAATTTTTTGGATCAGAATTTTTAATAAACATGATCAATCATGAATTGTGACATCATGCTAACCACATATTTCAACACCATGTACCTACTTTTCATGATAATATGATCAATAATTAATCATAATAAATATTTAAAACACTTATATTAACAAATTATCTTAAGTTATTTTTCATTGAAAAATTTGATAAAAATAATAAATGTTAATTATAGAAACATAATCTACATGTAATTTCATAATCACACGCATTTTGAAACCAATGTATTTTGTTTGAGTGATTTTGAAATCAGAACCATAATATGTTTCTTAAATCCAGATTAAAATCCACAATATATATTTACAATCCAAGTTAGTCCTTGGAGTTCGGGCTTCATAAAATTAATTTACTCAAATTCTTTCATTCAGTTTATTCGGTTTTAACTGAACTGGAATACTTAAAACTGAATAAACCAAAATTCTAAAAATCCAAAGTTAAATTGATATAATTAATTTTTTTATTCGGTTTTTTTGGTTGGGCAATTTTATTATTTAATAGACCGGCTACAAAGTTGGAATTGTGGATAAATTTTACTAAAAAATGTATAATTTTTATACATATAATTGTTGTATTCAAAATTGGACTATTTATTAAATTGTCAAAGTTGGACTTTAAAAGACATATATATAATTATTATTTTCAAAATAGTCACATTATGAATCATAAAATATTTAAACCGAACTGAATTCCTATTCGATTCAATTCGATTTGCGAATATTTAAATATTTGCATAAGTTTGAGGATATTTAAATATTTGCATTAGTTTTAATTCGGTTTTGGACCAAAACTGAAATCAAAATCGAACAATAAATTTTAGTATTTTGAAAGTCGAAAATGAACCAATTTTTTTTTAAACCGAACTAAATTCCAATTTCAGGTCCAAAATCGAATAATGCTCACCCATATATACTTATTCCTGAGGTGGTGCATGCCAGAATACAGCTTATGGGCCAAACCACTGCGCTTGCAAGCGCCAATCACCAATATACTTCAGCAGTCCTACTTGTCAACTGTGCTACATATCGACCACTTTCTTTCTGCTCTATGTTCCATTGTCTTAGACTACTCCATAAGGTTGCACGGTATATGCGCATTACAGATGTCAAAATTTTTAATTTTTTTAAATCTTTACTTATAGGCCATAAACATATATATATATATATATATATATATATATATATATATATATATTATATTTCAAAAAAATACAGTACGAACTCGTAAGTAGGAGATTAATTATTTGAAAGAAAAAATAAAATCCCTTTTTAATATTCAAATTTTAGATTGATGTATGTATCCTCAATGCACCACTTTGGTCGACTCTCGACCCATATCTTATGTGACAAAATAAAAAAAGAATAAAGAATAAAAAAATTGTGATTCTTGTGCTTCAATTATGTTAAGAGTATAATCTTCTGGAATTTTTTTCACATATTATTTGTGTTCGGATGCAGCTGGTCAAATTCTTTTTCTTCTAATTGGTTTAGGTTTGGGTTTGAGATTTCAGATTATCCAGTTAAAACCATTATTTAATTTAAAATATATTTTAAGTTTATTTATTCAATAATAGTTTAGATAATTTTTACATGTAATACATATTTATAATATATTATCGAATGCATTCATACTAGGTAAACTTTATATTTTTTTCTATATAATTTGATCAGGGTTTACTAAAACTTATATCTAATCTCTAACCATTAAGGATTTGAACTATGCTACTTGGCACGCGCTTGCGTGCACCCGTTGTGCACGTAGGCCCCGGACAGCGGGGGAGAGGTATGGGGGGAGGCGAAACGGTAAGGCGGAGGGAGGGGGGAGGGTTCGGCGCTGTCACACCCATTTCCAGATTTGGTATTTCTTGAATTTTTAGAATTTAATTTTTTCTGATAATGTATTTCTGCCATAATTTAATAATGGTTTCTATCATTTATATTTTTTCTGTTGTCTGGAGAGACTATCCGAGACCCGTAGAATATATATTGGTATTGTCATAGACCTGGTTTAGGACCTACAAATAGACTGGACAATTGATTTGGTTCATTTTAGTTGAACCCATGGCTAGACCATCTCCCTTTTTCCTTAGTATATATATGAGTGTTTTATCTCTCCCCTTTCATTCTTTATTTCTACTTCTATTTTCCTTCCTTCTTCTTCCACTCCCCATTGCCCTAGATCATACCCTAACCCTAGAAGAGCCTTGTTGTGATCACTCAAATGTGAGAGGTATAGGCTAAGAAGCCACTTTAGGAAAGTACATTTTGCTCAATGGTGAAGCCATAGATTATTAGATTTTTGCATATATATGATTATTAAAAATGTGTTTGATGAAAAAAGTTCCTCTTGATGTTCTTATTAACTTTAGCTTTTGAAATTTTTGGTTTTGATGGATGATTTTGAGTATATCAGAGTTTTATGAGTTTTTTTGTTTTGATCTATTAAAACTTAGTATTTTCAAAAAATCAGTTATTCTATGTGATGGAGCTTTTCATTTCATGCAATTTGGCTTTTGAACCACTTAATTTGGAGTTAAATTAAAAATTTTATGGCTAAAACAAGTTACTCATATTCTTGGACCTATCCTGACAGGGAGGATGAGCAGTGTCGCGCGCAGAGCATCGTGCCCAAAAATATGATCGTGCAGTGCATCGCGTATGGATTTCTAGTCGCACGGACCATCTTGCCATGTGCAATGCACCGTGCATGGAAATCTTGCCGCGCGCAGTACGCTACGCATAGATTTTTGGCTGTGCATATGCAATGCACCGCGCATGGAATCATTGCCGTAGGAATGTACCATGCCTAGATTTTTGGCAGCGTGCAGTACGCCGCGTATAAAAATTTGGCCGCGCACAGTGCGCCGCCCACATGTCAACCTAGATGGCTGTTTTTGCCTATTTAGCTAATTTTTTAGCTATAATCTGTAAGACTCAAAACATGAAAGTTGTAGATCTTTTTTTTTTGCCTTTCTAAATCTTTTTCAATCGTCTCCGGATAAAAGAGTTATGCCTATTTTTCTAAATGTATCAAATCTTGATTTTGGAAATTTTAGTGGACCTTGTGATTTTATGTGTTGATCTTAGTAATTGCAAGTATATATAGATTAAGTGTAGCTATGTTGTAAGCCCCCTCATTTTGAATAGGATTATTTTGGTATTTTTTATTTATTTTAATCACTTTATTTAATAGACTAGAGTAATAAATTTTTAAAATCTTCTTTTAGATATATGATACTTTGTCATGGCTTTGATATGTTGAGCAATGTACGACCTTTTTTCTTCCAAAAAAATTTATAATATTTATCTTGATTGAGTCTAATATAGTTGTAATATAGATGTTGTATTTATTTGATCTCCCTCATGCTCCAAAAATATTGACGAACGTCTAGAATTACTATTACCATAAAATTATCTCATTTTGACTAGAACTTGACCCAAAATCAACCCAAACACATGTAGGCATATAGTGCACCCAAATATCCCCATGCATATATATATTATATATATATTATATTTAAACTAATTTATTTCTATTTATAGGAGATCTATCTAAAGAAAGTGGTATATGTGGCATCATAGTTGGTAAATAACTACATAACCAATTCCCTAACCAACCCAACAACCAAACTTTATCCAATCATAACCATAAAAACCAATCCCCCCCCCTCTCATATTTGGCCAAGAGCAGCCCCTCTTGTGGCCGAACCCTATTAGCACTAGGAAACCACTTATATATTTAAATCTATTTAAAAAGCTCAAAAATATATATCAACTTATCACCAAACCCTAACCCTAACAATAAAAAATCTCTTTCCCCCTCTTGTGGATGATCCCTCTCATCTCTCCAATGTGTAAGAGCAGCCCCCTTACCATCTCTCCCTCACAACATTATCTCCTTCCCCAAATATCCCCTCATCTCTTCCAAAAGCTCAACTTTTCATCATCCCTCTACCATCTCTCCATCCAAACACCACTAAACCTCCAAGAAGAACCCCATCTTCCCCAAAAATATATCAAGAAGCCATTATCATTATCAATAATCCGTCAAAAAGGGAATAGCAAGCCAAGCACACGCAAGGAGGAGTATTTGTTGGACAAGAACACCATCATCCAATCCTCCAAAGTTTTTGGTAAATCTTTAATCTTTCTTTCTAAAATCCCATGGCATTATCCTTTTAGGTTATATAAAATTATTGACTTAGAACCCATATTTTTTCATTTTTTTCTCATATTATAAAATATAAATTTTTTATTATAGGTTGGTGATAATTCGTTTGTCGGTAGAACTAGTTTGAGACTTTTAATGCGATTACTTGAGGGAATCATTATTAATTTTAAAACTGAATTAATAGGTATTTAATTGCTAAAAATTAATTATTTTAAAATTTATTTTCTATTATTTTAATGTTAAATCTGAACCCTATAATTAAGGGCCACTAGCCTAGGTTTTCGGGTGATTTTGTGGCATTGTTTGCTAGTAAATAGAGGATATTTTGGATAAAATAAAGAGGTAAATAATTTTTGAAATTAAATAAGAATATGATATGATATAAAATATATTTTTATAAATATAAATCCTACTAATGGACTGGCAATGTCCTGAACAAGTTTCGGACAAAACTAGTCAACCTAAAGTAGCCATAACCTTAAAATATATTTATTTTATCAAAGCTGAGAATTTATTATTAAAATGAATATAAATTATATTTAAATCAAGATTATATGATTTATTATGATTTATGTTCATGTCTTTTAATTGGAGACTTAAACTTAAATTTTGGAAGTCAAAAACCAAGAAACTAGGTTCCGATATCCTGTAAAAGTAAGCAAGTTGTTAGAAATAATAACGGGCTTGGTTATGCATGGCATCGAATAAATTATATAATTAAGTTATAATTATATGATTCGTGATTGGACCCTTAAGCGTATTAATTAATTGATAGGTCAATTGAACCCCGAAGGAGTGGACACGGGATCATCTTTACCACCACTGACTTCAGAACCATGCAAGTGTACCTTGCCAAGATATTTACAGTTCTAAATTATTTATTTGATATTATTTATGCATTAGACATTATATGTGTGTGTCTTGGTTGATGTACTTATTGAGCTTAGGGCCGTCATACGATAATTTATGTCCGAACAAGATTCGGGTACCGACATCCTCTACAGAGTCGAGTAACATAGTCAGAGATTCATATTTACGAGCCCATATTGGTACAAATATTATTTGCACATCCAACCATAGGACACTGGACATGATATTCATGTGATAGAGTCTTTCGTGACTTGTTCGAGGTACTTGGACTCTGGATAGGAATACAAGATGCATGATATAGGGATGATTATAGTGATACATAGTGACTAAGACTTTTGCTGATAGTTAGAGGTCATGAGCTTGCGTGTCTTGATTGAGATATGAGGTTACATTGGGTGGGGAGAGTCTTCATCGTGCTCTGGGCATATTTTATTTATTATTATTTGTTATGTATTAGGCGTTAGGTTTCCTCTGCGAAATCTAAGGTATTATATATATATATATATATATATATATATATATATATATATATATATATATATATATATATATATATATATATATATATATATATATATTTCTTCCTCCTTGTTCTCCCATATGGAGCCTTGAGTGTACTGTTAGATTACAGAAGTATCCCTTGAGATCTTCCGTGAGTACCAGCCCTGGGTACGAGTCTATACTCTTATTTGCATGTCACATAGTTGGTTACAGTATTTTACCCTGGATTATGGTTTTATTACATTTTTTACTTCTGACTTGTTATTTTCTTGTACCTTGTTACGTCCCTCCGAGGACATGGTCCCCTGCCAATTTTTGTAGTATAGACGATTATGGAACCTTTGGAGTTGCTGATGTGTATTGCTTTTCATACGGACATTGATGCCAGGTACTTATATTATTTCTACCGGAGTTATGGTTATTTATTCATATTGCTTTTTCATCTGCTGATGTGGCCTAGTTTTTATAGACTCATATTTCTTTCTCGAGTCTATTCGAGCTTATGTGTTACTGGACGGCCGACTTTAGCATATGTAGTTCATTATTGATATTTTGTTCTTTATATGGATTATGACATAGATATTTTCAGTATTCTTAGATAGTTATCCTTATTATACAACTTATACGTATTTGGGTCGGACCAGAGTCTGGTCGAATGCGTAGCTAGCAGGTTACGTATCTCTAGTCCTACGTATTTTGGGACTGGAGCGTGACATATATACTACGATTCATTATCTTGGTTTAGCATTGGAGTTTAGTTGGAAGTTGTGTTCCTTATATTGACATGGGTTTATGAATCTCACGACACCGTGGATTGTTTACATATGATAAATATATTATATTTGGCATCGTACAATCGAGTGTGAGTATTATCCAATGTATTGAATATCTCGGATACGATATATTCCCCAGTGATAACTTGTGAATAGCTCATATTCGTAACCCATCATTCTAGGAATATTCTCGAGTGTCCACTGCTCGAGAACTTGGAATAATTTAGTAATGATTAAATAAGATAAGATTTACCTAGATCATTGGGAGGAAAGAATATTGCACTACCGGCGACCCCGATCCCTAAGGTCCCCATGAGGCATGTGACAATCCTGCTAGGCAAGAGCTCCATAACATACCAAGTTTACGCATGCTACGGCACTTATAAGACAAGTTTATATACAAGTTTATGTTTACAAGACAAGTTGCATACAAGTTTATATTACAAGGCAAGTTACATGCAAGTTTATGCCATTAGACAAGTTTTTGATTTCAAGACAAATTTATGTTTATGTTTATGTCAATTACAAGTTATTCTTGATTGTGATGTGCACTAAATTTTTAGACAAGAGTACCCTTGGCCGTCCGGGTTGACTGTAGTGTCAGTGGTAACAATATTCTTAAACATGCATTTGTTAGTAACTAGGTTATGATAATCCTAGTTAGTTAATTGTAGCAAGCGAAAGATATTTTTGGTCATGCAATAAATGTTTTTCTATTCGTCAAGCTCACCATTTTATTTGTATTCTTTCGACGCATGGTTAGAGTGCAGGGTTCTACTCGGGTGAAGGTCAGCAACCCCGGTCCATGTTTGGTTTAAGGGTTATGGTACTGATCCAGAGCGGTTCCTATGCCCTCTTGCCTCTCGTCTCCATATCTTCCTTACAAGCTTTTTATTATCAGTTCTCCAGTAGTATATTTTGAGACAAGTATATTGGTATATTACAAGTCTCGACTTGCATTTATTTCTTTATGTCTCTTTTTTATGCATGATTGTGGTGGATTTGTCTATCACCTTGAGCTCATTTATGGTACTGGTTTTGATTTGCCAGATTTATCTGAGGAGAACAAGGATCCCCCATATTTCTAGCAAGATGGCTCGCACTCTTAGGACTACGGCCAAAACTCGCGAGTGGGTTTCCTTATCCACCCTTCGTTTTGATTACTTCATTTTGTGGTGTTTAGCAAAGTCCAATGTTAACCCTTTTTTTTATTTTGAGACTTATTTTTTGACTTTGGTCAACATGATGTATATATTAGACCATGGTTGGTATATTTGATCATGTATAATTATACTCTGCTAGTACAATATTTTGTATCCACTAGCTTCATGATTATATATGATGTGTAATTTGGGACGCCTTTATACTTTTATATATGATATACTCTTATATTATTGTTGATAGATTAAGATACTAGGAATTATAGGCCTTAGTATTGATGTCATAGCATGCTAGAGTCCAACCCATTTGTCTTTTTGACAGCCGTGACAGTCGTACAATATTTTTATACCTTGTACGGAGTAGCTGGCGATGTCCGTTCTCGTATATACCCAGTATTCTAGGAGCGGAGCATGACAAAGTTTTTGTGGTGTCTTATGTAGGTCTATTTTTCAGACTTGTGGGGGGGCTCATCTCCTAGAATCTCAATCCTTTATTTATCTTCGATTGAACTACACTTGTAACATGTACTTCCCGCTTTTCTTGAATTATAAACTTGCTTGACATGATTGTTCCATTCATATCCCTCATTGTTTGCATTGTGTCCTTATTCTTCAGGGGAACCCCACTTGCTCCTTCTTTTGAGGGTTTCATTCCACCTCTTGTAGATCCAATAATAGGCCAGGATCAGGCCCTACCATTTAACAAAGGGCAAGCGTCAGTAGCTCTTCATCATCCAGCTCCGCAAATTACGCATATCCAACCAGCACAATCCTCTCAAGAAATTACTTCGAGGCCATCCTAGATGCGACTAAGGCCACCGAGAATGATAAGGTAGTAGTTGTAAAGCTACAACTAACAAATCTTGCCCGAGAATGGTGATCAGCACAGGAAATGGTGCTTTTGAAGCCTATTAATTAGAGGACGTTCAAGGAGCACTTCCAGAAGAAGTATTTTCATACAACCACCAAGTTCCAGCTCCAGCAGTAATTTATTAACCGTCGTTAGTATACGAGATCAATCGACCAGTTTGCGGTCATATTTTGCCGACTTAGCCGATTTGCTCCTCATATGGTAGTTTCTGAGGAGGATCAAGCCAAGAAATTCGAGCAGGGTTTGCATTTAGAGATTCAGCAGTTTATGGTGGATCACGATTATGCCACCTATGATGCAATACTCAGGGCAGCTAGGTCCGAAGAAATTATCGACCAAAGATTAGTAGCAAGGACCGGAGGCCAAAATAGGTTCCACTCATCCATGAGAGGTATCAGTATTCAGTCATCACCTCCAGCATCAGCAGTCAGAGCTTCTCGCCCGTATGTACTTCCAGCTTCAACTATAACCTCAATGCAGTCTACGAGGCAGTTAGTATCAACAAGATGTAGCCACTGTGGCAAGCCAGGGCATACCAGAGATTATTTTAGGAGGGCCAACGGCTACTGTCTCAGATGTGGAGCATACGACCACATAATTGGTTCATGTCCGCTTCTGTACACTGAGACTTCTTCAGTCCGAAAGTTGCCAGCTCCACCCTAGGCTGCGATTGAAGACCCGAGGGGACCAGCATTAGAAGTTCAACCACTATCCCAGCGTCCTCTCTCGACGTAGACTCAGCAATTCCAGCAGAAACTTCCGGCTCAATTTGCACAAGCCAAGCAAGCAAGGTAGAACAAGCAGCAAGTTAGAGCAGTCGCTCCTCGGCGTGAACATCCTTAAGGATTCGTCAACCTAGAGAAGTTGTTAGCCGCAGGCACCACGATAATGGGTGAGATTTTTGAGCTTCATTTAGCTTATCTTATTCTTGGGTTCTTGTCGAACGATCTTGTATTCGGTTGCACCCATAGTACAATAGTCATCTCAATCCTTCTATCGAGCAGAGACAATTTCTTCGTCCCAATCTTTTACCTTCGTATCTCATGGTACATGATATCCATTATGTATCCCAATTACGAAGGTATATCCTGAATTATATTTATGATCTCGATATTGTCGCTGGTATCGACTTACCTCAATGCTTGGCTCTTGTCCATTTTGTGAGTCAACATAGGTAAGCGAGAATGAATTCCTATTTGACTGACTTAGGGGTATATGTATCCATATGCCTCTATTTTTTACCTGTGTGTTGTTTATGTGCAATTATTTACTTTCTACAGTTCTCTTTTATTTTGGTTATTTGCTTGATGTAATTCAATTTTTTGATAAGTGATTTGTGATTTCATGAGCCATCTAGTGTGTTTCTAGCTCGACTAACCTTGGTAAAATTCTAGGGATAGAATTTTTCTGAGGGTAGAGATGTCACACCCGTTTCTAGATTTGGTATTTCTTAAATTTTTATAATTTAATATTTCCTGATAATGTATTTCTGCCATTATTTTATGATGGTTTCTATAATTTATATTTTTCTATTATCTGGAGAGACTAGCCGAGACTAGTAGAATATCCATTAGCATTGCCATAGACCCGGTTTATGACCCGCATGAAGATTGGACACTTAGTTTGGTTCATTTTGGTTGAATCCATGGCTAGACCATCTCCCTTTTTTCTTAATATATATATAAGTATTTTTCTCTCTTCCCTCTTATTTTTTATTTCTACTTCTCTTTTTCGTTCTTCTTCTTGCTCTCCCCCTTGCCCTAGACCGTACCCTAAACCTTGAAGAACCTTGTTATGATCACTCGGACATGGGAGGTAGAGCCTAAGAAGCCACTATAGGCAATTACATCTTGCTCAATTATGAAGCCATGAATTTTTAGATTTTGGCATATATGTGATTAATTAAATATGTGTTTGATGGAAAATATTTCTCTTAATATTCTCATTAACTTTAGTTCTGGGAGTTTTTGGTTTTGATGGATGATTTTGAATTGATATAAGTTTCAAGTTAGGCTTTTCTGTGGGTTCCATGAGTTTTTTTGGTTTTGATCTATTAAACTTAGTATTTTCAAAAACTAGTTGTTCTATGTTATAGAAAAATTTATTTTATCAATTTGGCTTTTGAACTACTTAATTTGAAGTTAAATTGATTTTTTTCTGGCTAAAACTAGTTCTTGACTCATATTCTCGGATATGTCCTAACAGGGAGGAAGAGTAGTTCCCATGCAGGGTGTCGTGCATGGATGTTTGGCCGATAATGGAAGTGCGTCGAGCGCACCATCTTGCCATGTGTAATGCCCCGCACATGAAATTCTTGTCATGCACAGTGTGCCGCACATGGATTTCTCACTGTGCGTATGCAATACGCCGCGCATGGAATCCTTGTCGCGGGAAATACGTCGTACATGGATTTCTGGCCACACGTTGTGCACCGCACATAAAAATTTGGCCGCGCTCAGTGCGTCACGCGCATGTTAACCAGGATGATTATTTTTCCTATTAAATTGATTTTCTAGATAGAATATTGTAAAACTCAAAACATGAAAGTTGTATATCTTTA
>JAYESA010000005.1:226700056-226702556 GCA_036927795.1 Iris macrosiphon | reverse complement strand
TAGGGGTATCGCTCGCGCATTTCATCCTCCCTCTCCCAGGTTGACTCACCTGGAGAGTGATGCCTCTACGCGACGCGAACCAAGGGAATAGTCTGGTTCCTCAATACCTTCTCCCGCCGATCCAGAATCTCCACTGGCTGCTCTGGATAGCTAAGAGTAGGGCCCACCACGATCTCTGAGTGATCTAATACGTGACTGGGATCCGCCACGTACCGTCTCAACTGCGACACGTGGAACACATCATGAACTCCCTCCAGCGTAGGCGACAAATCTAGCCTATACGCCACGGTGCCGACCCTCTCAAGGATGCTGAAGGGTCCGATGAAACGTGGGCTAAGCTTCCCGCTTCCACCAAAGCGGATAGTGCCCCGCATCGAAGAAATCCTCAGAAACACCAGATCTCCAACCTAGCACAAACAAGGTCTCAACACTTAATCTAAAACAAGCAATCACAAGCAACACAAGAACAAAATCTAGATTATAAGCTATACCTCGAACTCCAAAGGTCTCCGGTGGCTATCGGCCTAATGCCGCTGCCTGTCCTGCGCCACCCGAAGTCTATCTCTAATGAGCTTGACCTTCTCCGCTGCATCAACCACCATCTCCGGGCCAAGCAAAGCTCTCTCGCCTACATTATTCCATGATAACGGAGTGCGACACCTCCATCCATACAACGCCTCGAATGGTGACATCTCGATACTGGCTTGATAGCTGTTGTTGTAAGCAAACTCTACCAAGTGCAAGTGATCCTCCCAAGAGCCTCTGAAATCCAAAACACAAGTGCGAAGCATGTCCTCAAGTGTCTGGATGGTCCTCTCTGACTGACCATCTGTCTGTGGGTGATATGCACTACTAAATTTGAGCTGGGTGCACAAGCTAGCCTGCAGACTCCTCTAGAAATATGAAGTAAAGTGACTGTCCTGATCTGATACTATGCTCACAGGAACTCCATGCAGTCTGACTATCTGGAGCACATACATCTCTGCTAGTCTCTCTGTAGACGTACCCACTTTGAATGGTAGAAAGTGGGCCGATTTGGTCAACCTGTCCACGATGACCCAAATCGTATCCTTCCCGCCTGGAGAACGGAAAAGTCCAGAAACAAAATCCATGGTCACATGCTCCCATTTCCACTCCGGAATAGGTAACGGCTGGAGCAATCCTCCTGGCATCTGTCTCTCCGCCTTCACCTGCTGGCACACTAAGCATCGGGATACGAAGCGCGCTACCTCCCACTTCATCCCGTACCACCATACATGCTCTCTCAGATCTCTATACATCTTGTTGGTGCCTGGATGCATAGAATACTGGGATCGATGCGCCTCCTGAAGAACCTCCTCGCGCAATGACCCACTAGGCACACACAACCTGGTACCGTGCCGCTATGAACCATCATCGGCAATGATGAAGTCATCTGATAATCCAATCTGAACCTACGCCCTGATGCTCCTCAGGGACTCATCCTCAAACTGTGTAGCCCGGATCCGGTCTACCAACTCTGACTGAATCTGTAGTCCCCACATCTGCATCTCAACTCCAGGCACTATCACCTCAATGCCCAAGCTCTCTAGATCTGTCAGAAGATAACGA
The DNA here is from genome assembly GCA_036927795.1 of Iris macrosiphon. Lineage (NCBI taxonomy): Eukaryota > Viridiplantae > Streptophyta > Magnoliopsida > Asparagales > Iridaceae > Iris > Iris macrosiphon. Next base: position 226,700,966 of record JAYESA010000005.1, on the reverse strand, counting down.
TCTGTAGTCAGGCACATAGCTACCGGATACCTGCTCAGGGCATCCATAACTACGTTCGCCTTCCCTGGATGGTACTACAACAATATGTCGAAGTCTTTCATCAACTCCAACCATCTCCTCTGCCTCATGTTCAGCTCTTTTTGGGTAAACACATACTTCAAGCTCTTGTGGTCTGTGAAGATCTTCACACGCTCTCCGTATAAATAGTGTTTCTATAACTTCAGAGCAAAGATGACCGCTGCCAACTCCAAATCGTGGGTAGGGTAGTTCTTCTCATGAGGACGTAATTGCCTAGAAGCATAGGCAATTACCCTCTCATTCTGCTGTAACACACAACCCAGTCCCTTCCCCTATGCATCACTATAGATAGTGAATCCTCCAGACCTTGATGGCAACGTCAATACTGGAGCGGTCGTCAACCTCCTATTCAGCTCATCAAAGGCGATCTGACACTCCTCTGACCAAACAAACTCCACGTCCTTCCGGGTCAGCCTAGATAACGGCTCTGCAATCCTGGAAAAATCCTGAACAAATCTCCTGTAGTAGCCTGCCAGTCCCAGGAAACTCCTGACCTCGGCTACTGAACTCGGAGCACTCCATGCCTCAACTGCCATGATCTTCCTCGGATCCACCGAGATCCCCTCTCCAATCACCACATGACCAAGGAATTCAACCTTGTCAAGGAAGAACTCGTACTTCGAAAGCTTTCCATAAAGCTTCTCCTTTCTGAGAGTCTCCAGCACTATCCTTAGATGCTCCTCATGCTCCTCTGGGGTCTTCGAATACACCAAGATGTCATCTATAAATACTACTACAAACCTGTCCAGATGCTGATGGAATACCTTGTTCATCAGATTTATGAACGCTGCCGGGGCATTAGTCAACCCAAACGACATCACCATGAACTCAT